>RJWJ010001474.1:62202-130583 GCA_004363605.1 Indri indri
GTGGCAATAGCAGCCTGACGTGGGATGTTTGAGAGCCCCCCTGGGGCGAGGAGCCTGGTGGTGGCCGTGAGACATGAGTCACATACAGGTGGATTGATCGAATACATAAGTATGTCTGGGATGATGGGAGCCAGATTTCTCGCATCAGAAAAGAGAATTACAACTATGGAAACGGAGGAAACGAGAGTGAACCCAGGGGTGGTAGTTACACATTGGAGCTATGAGTCATGCACTCGGGTATTTCAGTAAACGTAGACATACAGAAATGAGCAGAGATGAATGTGAGTGTATGTGTATGTACCCGTAGACTTGCGTGTGGTCCCAGTTCTGCTCACTGGCGGAGCCTGGGAGCCATGGCACTCCCCTAGCAGTGAGCACTCCCAGCATCCAGATCTCAGTTTCCAAATATCATTCTCCCCTGCAAGGAACCAGGCTCCTTAGAGAACTGACTGATTCCAGAGCCTGGGGAGGGAAAAAACAAAACGAGCCTGAACATCGTGTTGTGCTGAAAAGTAAGGAAGTGCTCACAGTGACAGAGGCCTGTTAAAGGAACTCGAAAGCCAGACTGAAGGAACTCCGCTGGCAAAAGTAGACAGTACGAACATCAACTTAAATCATGAAGTTCCCAAAAGAAATGCAGATCCTAACGGAGGAGTGAATCTGTGCCGCTGCTAGGAGTGGAACTGAAAAGTCGGGTGTGACCTCATCATCGCTTCCGGGCATCCCAAAGAACCTATTGCTCCTACTACAGGTAGTGCAGTGCTTTGATATTGATCTGAATTGAAGAAGGCTTTGCTTTCAAAGAAGTCCCTCACCTTGTAAAACTTTCATTTTAAGAAATAATAGAGAAAACAGTAGCTATGTGTAAAATACAGCATTTTTATTTAAAATTCCTATTTAAGCATTTCTAGTTTGTGACAGGGGCATTATTTTATTATTTTAAGTCAGTCATAGTGACTTACCTTGCTCTGGGGTGTCCTTTCTCTTCCTCAGCATCGCTCATTAGTGCCCCTCTGGAGACCTTGATGTAGATCCATAGGTACTGGAAGGAAAAAAAACAAAAAACCTGAAGAATTAGACTTCTGATCTTTACTATATATCTAAAAAGTCCTAGGTTTTTTCCAAGCATGCCTAAGTTGAATATCTTTTATATATTATTATCTTGTTCACAGTTAATCATGCTTTTGTCATTAATTTACTAAAATACTCAATAACTTTATATATTATAGAAAAACGCAGAATCATAAACAATTTTTTTAAAAAATTAGTCTACTAAATTTGCCTTGAGTTAAGATTTTAATAAACCTGGTTAGGCCGGGGAATATGCCTTCAGCTGCTTTGCAGGAGAATTTGAAATGGCAGAGAAGGCGGCGATGGAGAGTGGAGATGGTTTGGAGTGTGCACAGCGTGTGACTGGGGTCTAGCCATAGAGCGGGGCTCCGCCCAGACTTGATATCAGGGATGGGGAGTGTGATTTTTCCAACAGAGGTTGACATGGAAGCCTTTCTCGTCCCACCACTTCACTTTCTTTTTTGTGTCATGTTTGTTTCACATCTAAGAAAATTGAGATAGGGCTTAGGAAATATATTAGGAAAAAATTCCAATCTCTACATCAAAGTTTAGTAGTTAATGTTCCTTTATTTTTTTACCTTCTGAAAAAATGTTTAATGCTGTGGTGAATGAAAATGTTAAACTGCTCCAAAAGTAGTTAATAATACAAAGACCTTAAGAAAAAATATTATTGTGGTAACTTAGTGTCAGGGTATATCCCCCAAATATTTGGGGACTTTCACAGAAATCTTTGAAAATGCATATTGTTCTTAAAGGGAGGCTAAGAAATCTCATGTGATATATCAGTGTCTAACATGCTCACCTCTCTTCAGTGGTGCTGTGTAACTTTGACAAGGCTTACTGCTTTTGAAGTTTTTATACAATTATCTCATGTGTTTTAAGAGGTCTTCTCCCAAAATAAACTATCCTGTCTTTGATAAAAGATACCATGAATATTTGCTTCTGTTTCCCAGCAATTGATAATTTCCCTCATTCATTGAATGGAGTATTAGTGGGTCCTTACAGATGTTCACTGTTACTCTTCTCTCTCTTTCCGGGAATAGAATATTCCGTAGCCTTGGTACACCAGGTGGTGATGATCTTGGCATTTGTGATGGCTACAGAAACAGGTCGAGATTCCAGAGATGGTTGCTGTGTTGTGGTTAGGATTCTTCTGGTACCGGAAGAAACTCCCTGGAGCTAGTGGGGTTGGCAGAGGGTTCTCATTCCTACTGATTCTCTTTGTCAGTCTGCTGGGGTCTCCTGTCGCTCTCTGTCTCTGTCTCTGCTTATTTGGTTTCTCCACTCTGGTGTGTTTAGCCTGGCTGTGGCCCATCTGCCCTTCTCAGACGCCAGGTCACCTCTCCAGCTTTTGTCTCCCCTCCTACACTAAAGGGTGGCACTTCTCCGTGTTGCTTAGGTCACCTTTTAGAGCTAGGCCAAGAGCCACTGGCCAACCCTAGCATCAGGATGCCAGTGCTGCTGTGGCCACCTGTGTGCAGGGGCTGGCCCTGCCAGGCTTGTGCAGTCTAAGGGTAGTAGTGGTATGAGCAATACCTGTTTGTACAGCATTGTGTTATGGCAGATCCAGATCTTTCAGTTTTGTAGAAGAATGGACAATGGAGGTTTTCATTTCCTCAGAGCATTTCTAATACAAAAGCATTTCCCCTGCAGAAGAGCTCTCTGCTCAGTTTTCTCATTGGCTTATCCCATGCCTGCTTATAAACCATGGGGAAGGCAGTGAAAGGAGAGGCAGTTCTTACATTTAGGCCCAAAGGCATATCCTGTTTCTGGAGGTGAGGTTAGGTCACCATTGGGTGTTTTTTGATTCAGTTCCATTAGCTGTGTAATTACAAGGAATCAAATTCAGAAAGTAGTTTAACTCTTGGTGTTTATAATTTACTTTTGCTTCTGATTTGGTGCTAGTGATATTTCACCCCCTCCCCCTTTTTCTGTGTCTTTCTGGTTACTTAATGGGATATTGGATGAGCCATAGCTGTGAATACTCTTTTAACTTTGAACATTTTTTAAAGGTTTGAAGCTCTAGTTTAACATTTGTTCTCATGTGTAGTGCATCAAGCAGATTGTCTTAGAAGCCTGCTTTTATTCCTCCCTCTGATTCATCACCATCAACTTTGTGACTAACAGTAGTGTTTGGACCATGATGAGCCTTTCTAGGGCAGGAAACATGAGGCAATGCCAGGGTCCTGAATTTCTAGCAGCATCAGATAGCTTTTTATTAGGTTATTGAAACCAGTGAAATGAGAATGATGTTGTCCTTGGGTCATTTGCCTGACACATGTTATATAAACACACATTAGCACTAAAGTGTAAAGAGCTAAGGAAAGGACATTAGATAATGAACATCAAAGAAAAAATATGTATACTTATTTATTATTTAAACCTTGGCTAACCTCTCCATTTTGTAGTGAAATTTCCCCATGTTTAATTTTTATTTAGTCCCATATTCAGTTGGTTGAAGACTCTTTAACTTGGAACCCATATCAATAGGACCATTTCCTGCCTTTTCCTCAATTAGTTTTGCAATGAAAGTCGTAAGTGGGTTTACAATAGAGCATTACAGTTTCTAAGTGGTAATACCTGCTGTAGAGTTCATATATGACTTTTAAAATGTTTGTTGTGTGTTTTTGTTTAGTCTTTTGTGAGAGGTTAATAGAATTAAATTTTTAGAATTTATAAACTTGACCACTTTTAACTATTCTAGCATGTTTCAAAATAAATACAGTTGGAGTTGACTTAAAGCACATGTACATAGACATGTATGTACAAGTACTTAAGTAGCATTATTCTAGCTACAGCTCTTTGTACAGAGATAAGTGTAGTGTAATGAATACCTAGAGGAGACTTATCCTCAGGTTTTAATTACACTTCATGTAATAACTTTTGTAGCAGCTCTGAATCTCTGATACTAAGATGCTTCTGAGGAATGAATGAGATGCCAGCATACCCAGACTCCTGGCTGGCTTTGAGTGTTGTGTGTATGATGCATGTATATACATGGTATATGTGGGTGTATACACATGCCTTCAGTCTCAGTCCTATTTTTGATAAATTCAGTAGCTAAAGCTTCTGTAGTTCTGATTCTACTCTCTGTTGTTTTTGCTGACTCTTACTCATGGTGCCTTGCTTTTGTGTGTATTTTCTTTTAGTTTTTTAGTTTGTCTATCTTAGACTTTTATCTGTGAGAATTCTCTGAGACCAAAGTTGATAGGGGGTTCTTCCAGAGGGGAGCTGCCTTTGCTTCTACTGGATGACTGGAGCCACTCTTGCCCCCGAGACTACCAGAAACTCAGCTCTCAACTTGATGTTTTTTGAACCTTAAGTTATTTCTGGCCAGAAACTTATATAAGGGCTGTTCTTGGGATTATGAATTCTTAGAGGTACATGGATCTCTCCCTGTTCTTTTAGTACCAAGATTTGAGACAGGCAAATCTTTGTAGTCCTCAGGTGTTAGTTTAATTCTGTGTCTCCTGGATACTGAGGTGTGGTCCCTTGGTGTGTCCTATTAGACGCTTCACTTTGGGCAGGCCCTGCGTCTTTTTCCCCTGCTTCTAGGACCCCATGAGAATGTGAAATCAAAGCTGACGTCTACCCACCCTTAGTAAATGTCCGCAAGGCAGAAACTACCTTTAGTCCCCTGCTTACCTCCTGGGATTCCTGCCTTCACTTAATCTTTGACTTCTAATATTCCTGACTAACCAGCCAGGTCATATGTATTATCTGTTTTTAATGTTTTATCCAACATCTTTAGTTTTCAATGTGAGGATTGGCCAGACTACCTACTTAGACAAACCCTCAGAAATGGAAGTCCTCCATTAATTCTTAAGGACTCAATTCTTCTTTCTTTAGCCTACTTCCCACAACAGGGGTGGGGGAGTTCACATCAGAGAGGCATCCAGACCCTGCTTCACATTCAGGGATCACTACTTGTTCAGAATCCCATTCTAGTCAGACAACTCTAATTTTTAGATCCTTCTTTCCCATGCAGAACTAAATTCTCTCTGTCTTTGATTTTTCCCATTTGTTTAATATTCTGTTCTTTGAAGCAACACAAGATAAATCTCCCTCTTCCGTGTGGCTTCAGGTACCTTATGCCTCTTCCTTTCACCTCACAAAGCTTTCTCTTCTCTGGAGTAAACTCCTCAGTGTCTCTAACTCCTTCTTGGGCAGTATGGTTTGAGGCGTCCATCCCTGGACATCAGGATTGCTGATGATTTCCCGCTACCTGGTATCTAGTGTGCCAGTTCCTCGGGGCGTGCATGTTCATAGTTGCACACCCTGTTCCACACAGGACCTGACCGTGTCAGAGCATGTGGCCTGACCAGGTGCTCCTTTTCATTCTCTCTGTGACCTCCTGCAGTAGCTCCATGACACGGTTCCTTACAGCTGATGGAGCCACTGGCCTGTCATTCTTCGCTCCCCAGTCTCGTCCCCTTCTACCCCCAGTGCTCATCTTTTTCATGTTAACTGTTTTAAGTTGGATTTTATTCATCCTGGAATTAGGGATGATATGCTTTTTAAAAAAAAAGGTAAGTGATGTGCTGTTATGATTTCTTTTTGAATGGGCATATTGAGGCCCTGATGTGATTCTATTTATCTTTTCTTAAGAATAATTTCCTTGAATAGAAAATTATCTAGAATCTCAAGAACTCCTAAGTTGTTTAAAAACCTATCACTTTCAGTTAACATGTCAATCAATTGTCTGCAGAAGTTGATAGTTATTCAGTTATAATTAATAATAACCACCTCTGTTGAATTAATATGCCTCTTGCAGTTCTTTTGACTTTTAAAAGATTATATTTTACAGAGGAGTTTCATTTACTATCTTTAACTTAGGGGAAGAGATTATTAAAATCTCATTTTATCCAGTATTCAACGTCGATTGCCATTTTACATTGACTGCTTTAATTAGGTTTCCTGCTGATTTCAGGTTTCTAGTACATAATATATCCAAAAATCTATTAGTTATAATTTATGTTCTTGTCATAAATGCTTTTAGAAGGCTGTTGTAGCAGCAGTTATAGCAGCTGAAGGTGCTTGGTGTTCTCAGTTCATCTCTACAATGAAATTGGTCCTACACTCTCAAGCAACTTTCCTGTTGGGTGACTGCAGGACTCACTAGGCCATGTGATTACATTTGTGGAAAGATGTGTTCCAAATTTCAGACAGTAAATTCGGAGTCAAATTAATCCGTTAGTAGGATGATTCAAGAAACTAATTATACAGGGGCACACAGCATGTGTCTAAAAGCCAGTGAGTGGCGGATTCCATGCCTGTGAACATATTTGACAGAGGTGTTTAACCAGGAGGGTCTGTGGGTTAAAGTTACCTTAAGAGTCACATGAAAGGATTTGTTTAGTGAACTAGAACAAAAATCCTTTTCTAGAGATAAAAGAGGTTAGAAGAGTAACAATTTAGGAAGGTAGCTGAAAACTTCCTTGATATGATTAAACCAACTCAAGCAGTCAATTAAATATGCTTTACTGTTAATGGTGAAAAATGTTTTTTTCATTGGGCTTGACTGGAAGCATGAATTAGCTCTAAATGTTACCACATATTTTTTGGAGAGGACTTCTTACATATTTAATGTTTGTTAGTGAACTGGAGATATTAAAGTATAAATTCATCTTCATGAAAGGGCTAAAATAATGAAAAACATTAGTTATTAAACCACAAATGGTATTTACTGCCTACCGTATTCTGTACAGTTTCATAAATGCAAAACGGTTGCCTTTATCAGTTTTAGATAGTCTAGAAAGTCAAAGATTATTTATATGTTCTTTCTTTGGAATTGAGACTAGGGAAATAATCCTCAAGAAGAGAATATTTTAGAATATCTGCTTTTAAAAACTCTCGATGGTCTTTAAAGGGCAACACCTAACTTTGTCTGATTCGATTTAAGTTATTATATTTGAGTTTGGTAGTTCTACCGACAGATGAGAACTGACTTTTTATAAAGAGGTAGGTATACTGTAGTGCTCTGTTTGGTTAAGCACACTCTAGACCTTTTCTTTTAAACCTGCCCTCATTAGTACTAATTGCAACATATTTATAGAGTACTTTCTTCTTTCTCTTCTCATTTAATTACTGCCAGAGGTCTGAGGGGCAAACAGAGTAAACAATATGTTTATTGTAGGTTTGTGTGTATCTGCAGAGACTAGTCTAGAGCTGGGGTCTTCCAGTTCTGAGTTCAGTGCTCTATAGTCCCCCTTGCCCCACGCGCACCTGTGGAGACACATGACCTCCATGGCACCTGGGATCTGGAAAGCCCTGTAGAGCAGCAGACAGAACACAGAGCTCACGGGAGTCATGTCCATCGTGTGACCTTCAGCAAATTCCTTGAGTCTACATTTCTTCATCCACGGTCAACTCTTGGTTACATTTCTCAATAGAAATGACAAGCAGGATGGGTAATGTAGAATAGACAGTAACAAAAACAGTTTATCAGTAGCAGAAAGGGGTGGGATTTGGAGATGAAGACCTGGGTTCAGTCTCCACTGCTGATGAACTTTCCAGCAATAGCAACAAGTCACTTGACAGAGGGGAGGCAGAAGACAGGACTATAAGAAAGCTTCCATCCCACAGCACAGTGGACTGTTTCAGGGCACGTGATTTGGCCTGTGGTCTATGTAAGCCCAGGTGTTTCGGAGTTAGGTTTTTCACATGAGGCAGAATGTTAAGTCTTTTTTCAGGAAAGAACTGACATTTGAAGTCTGAATGTTGCTGGAGGAGGGAGTGGACATGTTTTGCCCATAGAGAGTCTAGAAGCCTCTTGAGAGAAAAGGGACTAAGCCTGTAGCCCTCTCTCCTTGACATTCAAAGTTACGGGAATATGTCAGAGTACACTTGGGTAGTGACCAAGGCCCACTATTGAGGAAAGGTGGTGAGGCCCTTGAGCCATACTCATTATGGGGAGGAATGAATTTGGCTTGTGGGCAGGCCCACATTCTCTTTTGGGAGTGTTGGCTGAAAGCAGGTAAATGGCACATTATTGAGATAGGGGATCACAGGTGAACTCCATGTGCAGAATAGTGAGATCTGTGGCTGTCTCCCCTTCCTTGGCTCTTGGAACACTGGAAACTGGACCAATAACATCAGCCAGGAGATTTCAGGATTATTCTCTGAGGAAATTGACCTGGAGAAAAAGACCTTAAAAATACCAAGGTTTTGGGATTCTGCTCCCTTCAGGGAATGAATGGGACTCTTATCACTCTTAACACTGGATAGTGTTAGGCCCACAAGAAAGAACTGAAAACTAACATTTGGTAACAGAAGATTAAAGCAACTTTTAATGATAGGAAGATAAAGGTGAAAATTTCTCAGAAAGTAGAACGATGAGGAAAAAAAAGGGAATATTGGAGAATCAATTCAGGAAGTCCAGTGCCTAAGTAATATGATTTCCAAAAGAAGTAGTGGGCAGAAAGTTATAAAGTACCCAGTTAAAAAAAAAAAAAAACTAATTCAGGAAAAATGACATACCTCCAGATTGAGAGGGCTCAGCAAATAAAGGCAGGTTTTGTTTATTATTCTCCCTGTGTTCATTGAGTGCCTACAGTGTAGGACAGGCACTGTTAGATCACTAGAAGCGCAGGGTTGGGGATGAGGCAGACAAAAATCTGTGCCATCATGGAGTTTATATTCTGTTGGAATTACATTAAAAATAAAAAGTGACTCATACCAAGGCACTTTTATTGTGAAATTTCAGAATACCAGGGATAAAGGGGAGATAGTAAGAATTTCCAGCAAGGAGAAAATCAGATTATATTCGAACTATCAAATAGTCAAATAGCATTGAATTTCTCAATAATAAAGCTCTGTGCTACCTCTGAGGGGAAACAAATTGCAGCCTATAGTTCTATACCCAGCCAGACAATCAAGTGTGAGAGCAGAACTAAGACGTTTTAGATCTATAAGGACTAAAAACTTAGCTGCTGTAGGGATATGTTCCACAAAAATGAGGGAGTAAAATTAAGAAAGAAAAAGACATATGGTGTAGGAAACAAGAGATTCAGCACAAGAAGAAAGCAAAGGGAATTCCCAGGAAGGGGAGAGGGCACACAGCTGTGCAGTGGTCCTCGAGATCAGCCGCCCAGGTAGACAGAGGGCAGAGGCCTCTGGAAGGAATGGCTCAGTGTGAGGCGTACGGGGACGGGAGGACCCATGGAAGGGCCACCTCGTGGGTTTCTGTACAGAGGAGTTTTATATTAATAGTTGAGTCAGAAGGTTTGGGGATGAATTAGTATTAGGAAAATAGAAAACTCAGTGACTATAAACCAAGTTATAATTAATTTCAAGAGAAACAGTTAACAAGAAAGGAACTACACTCATACTAGAGACTCCACTGTGAACATTGTATACATAGTCATAACCGTGAAAACAGTGAATATCAATTGAGTAAAAATTTATTTTATATTAGGATGGGGGAGGGAGTCTGTGAGAAAGGTAAAGTCTCATCTTGCAAAATATGACATGTCAAAAGTGACATGTAATTGAAAAATCAAGAAAGGGAATAACTTGATAGGTTATGTAACACGCAACCAATCCGCCAGGGAACTCTGTGTAATTTCCACCCCAGTGCGCCTTTAGGCATAGGATGGCGAGCCATCATTCAGAGCCCCTTGGCTATTGACTTCTGTATATGTAACACACAACCAATCCGCCAGGGAACTCTGTGTAATTTCCACCCCAGTGCGCCTTTAGGCATAGGATGGCGAGCCATCATTCAGAGCCCCTTGGCTATTGACTTCTGTAAACAGATTCCATCTCTGAGGGATGTCTTCATTGCGGTGAGGTCCGTGATGGAGCTGTCCAAGATTTCCTAGAAGGGCAAGCTTGTTTTAATAGACCCTTTCTAGAACTCCCCTTGGGCTACAAGGACTGCATGCATACATTTGTTTTACCTAACAGACACTGATCTCTGCATATTTTCTCCACATTTGAGAGAGATTAGAGTGTGGGAAGAGCTCCTGGTCTCAGTTCCTGCCATTTTGTGACCTTGGGCAAGTGAAGTCACACCTCAGTTTCCTCATCTATAAAACAGGGATAATAATAGCACTTTCTTCTGAAGGTGGTTGTGAAGAAGCAAATCTGTTAAAATACTGAAAATCTTTCAAATAGTGCATGGCACCTGGTAAGCCTACGGTGGTATGTTTTGGCTTTTTTTTTGTCATTATCGTTTTCTTTATCTGGTTCACAAAAATGGATCAGTAATTCAGAAATGTTCTTTGAAGTGTAAAAGGAGTGACAAAAACAAGAAAAAATAGTATAGCTCAAAATAACATCATAAACAAATACTGAGTGGAAACCTAGTATAATTATAGAATGTGAATCTTAAATATCCAGGGACCTGTGAATCTGCCAGGGTGATAATTTCACTCAAGTAACAGAAAAAGAAAAATTGTAAATAGATTCTCTGAAAATTGAATTTTACTTGGCAGGTGATTTATTTGTTCATAGTCTCTGGTGCTTTCTCTGTTATGAAACTTTATCAAATAGTGGCATGAAACCCTCAATGCTTTTGAGTCATTTTCAGGCAAAGTACAGTGGCCTTTCTAGTAAACCAGTTGCGTCTTCCCATATCAAGTATGAAATAGTGTTTTCCAGGGTGAAATTGATGAATTTTCTTGCTAAGGACCCAGAATAGTACAAAACTTCAGAGGCATCATTCAAAGTTATATTCGTCATAGCAAAAGCAGATTTGCTGAGAAGTTTGCAACATCAACCTCAAAAGTGATGGCAAACATATTCAAAGGGAAAGAGGAACAAGCTTTTGGCAAAATCCTTTATCAAGTGCTCCTGTTGCATGTCACTTAGCATTAGTGGTGTGCAGTATGGGAGAGCAGTCATGTGTGTGAATGCATATTTCACTTTATAGTTTGTTGAAATCACTGATGTGTGGAATATGAATCAGCCCTTGGCATATGTCTGATAACACACATGAGGGAGAAGTGTTCAGCAATGTTTCATAATTTTGGTCATTGGAAACTCTTCCTTCAGAAGGAGAGACTTTTTTTTTTTACTTGTTTATTTTGTGGGCACTGATGTAGATGGAAGATTCCTTGACATTCCTAACAGCAAGGCACCGGGTGAGCATACAGCAGGGAAGGAAGTGTTCTGCGAGTGCAAACCCACCTTCCACTTTTCCAACAAGAGCTTCAAGAAAACTCCATCTTCGAATGTCTGTTTTCCACTGGGCTGTATGAAGAAACGCTCAGCAAGTAAACATCTCAGCTTTTCTACATTGGGTTTCACTAGCTGTTGAGATCTTTGAAAATAAGGTGTGAAATAAAATATTTCTTCCTGGTCCTATGTGAGTAAAGACCATTTCTAGGATGTCAGTTGGCTTAGTCAGATGGCATATCACATAGGTATTTTTATCTTTTCCAGCTGAAGCTGTCTCTTCCTGGTCAATGACAGAAATAAAATGCTGAGAGTTTTCAAAAACTGGATGATGCTGCTGATTCCTGGATCACTAACAATTTGACTCTGGACTAGCATTTGCTGATTTTCATCAAGAAAGCATTGATATGTTGGGCATATCTAAAAATCTAAAGCAAATGCAAACAATAAATGAATGAAGAATCTGTTCACCATTTTCTCCCAAGTTAAAACATTCCATCTTCCCAGCTTTTAAGGATAACTTGGATTCCAGTAGATGCCAAGAGAAGCCTTTAATAAGTTTTCCCATAATATTTGGGTTCATCCTTGATGCAAATACCTGCACTGCCTACTTCTTCAAAATATTGCAACAATTACCAGCAGCAATCTGCATGGTGCAATGAGTTGTGATTTTCTAATTTATGTATTAGTAAACTAAAATATATTAAATTAATTGGCTTAGATATGGAGCCACACTATTGCTCAGGCTAAATATTCCATCAAACCCAAGTGAAAGGGTTTGGAATACTTACAATTGACTTTAAAATATTACATTTTATGGATACTGTCAGTCCTCTGTGCCTGTGGGTTCTGTATCCATGGATTCAACCAACTGCAGATTGAGAATATTTGGAAAAAAATAAAAATTAAAAATAACAGTACAACAATAAACAATAATACAAATTTTAAAATAGCAGTATAATAATTATTTACATAGCACTTACGCTGTGTATTAGGTCTTACTAAGTAATCTAGACATGATTTAAAGCATATGGGAGGATGTGCATAGATTATATGCAAATGCTACACCATTTTATATAAGGGTTTGAGCACCTCAGATTTTGGTATCCACAAGGATCCTGGAACCAATCCTCTGAGGATACCGAGGGACCATTGTACTTATTAAACCGATAGACCTTTTGAACTGAAGAGCTCGTTTGAATGTCATAGATCCTATAAATCTTAAAGTTACAGGAGACTTTAGGAGTGATCTACTCCATCCTTCCTCAATAGGCATGATTCTCCTGCAGCGCACCTGGTGTGTTCTCTGTGAACTTTCTCCCAGGGCAAGCAGAGGTCACGAAACTTGGTGTGACTTGGGAAGAATAGCGAGTCTAGTGCTGGGCAAGTCAGTACCATTTTCAACAGCTGTAACTGTTATAAAGTTTATATGTTTAAACCCAAATCTCATTCCTCTTCTCTATAAATTTTATATATTGGTTTTGATTCTGTCCATCAGAGCCAAACAGAAAAAGTTCAATTTTTCTCATATATTAATAGCCCTTTAATTATTTAAGCTGCTAATCCTCTGCTAAGACATCCCTTCTAGGGGAAATTGCTCCAGGTCTCAGCCCTTCCTCCTGTGTGTCCCATCTCCTCCATTCTGCCTGTCTGTGCCTCTGCATCTGTGTGCTTTTCAGGACAAGTGTGATCTACCAGTGTCAATTTACCTATGTTGACGAGAGTGATTTTTGTTGTTGTTCTGTTGGAAACAGTGTTTACTGAAGTAGGTAGTTTACTGTGTTCCAGGAAGTATGGGCTTGACACAGTTCTGTGTCATTTTATGTAACCCACATAACTTTGCAAGTAGATTGGAATTACCTATAGTATTCTGGCAAGGAAACTAAGGCTCAGATGTTAAGTAAATTGCTCAAGGTAGCTTATCCAAGAAGTAGCAGAGCCATGTCTCCAGTTCCTTTTGATTATTTTCATCACTCCGGTGACTCATACTGTACGATCTTTCTCATACTTGCTGCCTCAGCCACATTAACTCTTTTGAATTTAAGAATTATTACATCCTTCTTAAAGCCTTTAACCTATACAGAAATATATATGAAAACCCTCCCTTACCCAGTAGCCATGCTGGTAGTGTGATACATGATCGCCTTTTTACATTCTTCTTCCACCACTTACCTTTTCTGTGCCTAAATAAAATGGAGATGTGAACGTGTACCTGTGTCATTGAAAGGGTCACATGAGTTAATACACATGAAGTACCTGTAGAATAGCGTCTGGTACGTAGTAAGTGCTCAAATGTTGCTATTATGTATAAAAACACATGCCTAATATGTATGTGAAAATCAACATACATACATGTGGAATTCTTTCAAAGCAAGAACAAGGATGGGAACAGTCTGTGTGTAATACCCTCAGCCTACTTTTATCACCCAAAATTTATCATGGCCGTTTTCCCATATCGTTATATTTTAGTCTACTGTAGTTTTTTTTGTTCCTTTTTATAGCTGCAAAGTATACTATACCCCCTTGATTTACTTAGCTATTCCCTTACTAATAGATGAGTAGGTTTTCTCCATGCTGTTATAAATAATGGTACAGGGAACTGTCTTGAACATAGGTCTTTATTCATGAGAATTGATTGTCTGAACCTGTATAGAAATTTACATTTATCTCTTTAAAAATATTTTATCTTGTTATATTTGGCCTGATCTTATAATGTATTGTTATTGGATAGATTTCGATTCTGTCATCAGCGAATTCACTGTCTTTGGTTTTACTTCATTTTAAAAATTGTAATCAACCTATTCTCCTTAACATCTTGAAAATCATGGATTAAAAAAGTTGAATTCAGCAGTTCAGAACAGAATTCTCTAGTTGCCACCAGAGGGCTCCTGTTATGTTGAAACTGATCTTTTTGGTATATGCATTCACTCAGGTATAAATCTACTTCAGGTATTATCTTCTAACTATATCTCTCCATTGTAGATACAAAATGTCACAACAGACCTTGTCAGATGCCTTCATGGAATCTTGTTAAAAAAGTAGTCATTTAGTGAGTAATCTTTGCTACCCAGTCTGGCAAGATGATATTGTACTCTATATTTGGGAAAACTTGAAATATAAATGACAGATGTCTTTAGGAAATGTCTGAAAAAATGTCTAAAAATGCCCACGATTTTATTGCCAAAAAAAAAAGAAGAAAGAAAAGAAAAGCGTGAGTGCTGTTTTGATTCCATTAGGCTGACTGCCATGTAACCAGCACCAGTGTGGGTGCTCCATTTGGAAACTTTGTAGCAAGATTGGATTTAATATAATCAGTTAAAATATATTTTGAGAATATTGGGTTGATTTAAGCCATTAGAAGTAGTTGCCTAAATGTGAACTAGAGTATAAAAATAATTTTCAGTGTCTACTATGCTTTTATTATGCAATGAACATGTCATGTGAGCCAACTAAATATGTGGCTTCCTTGAGCATAGTAAATAATGAGAACATTAAGTTTTATGCACATTTTAAATTTATTCTTTAACTTTCTAAGACTTTAAAGATTAGAACAACCACATACATCACCTCATTTGAACCTTTCAAGAACTCTGAAGTGACAACATGCAGATCATGATTGCCATTTTTTAGTTGAAGGAATTAAAGCACAGAGAAATTTGAAAAGTGCTCAGAAAAGGGAGTGATTCGTTGTGATCATCAGGAGAGTCATGGAAAGCTTCACAAGAGGTGCCCTTCAACCAGGGCTGGACATTTTGCAGAGGGTGAATGTGAAAAGGGGCACCCAGGCTGGGCAGCGAGCACAGCTGAGAGGCATGGGGGAACCAGAAGGGTTTGGAAAGCAACAGAAGGCGGTGGCAGGCACAGGTTGGGAGGCTGGCCGGAAGGTGATGGGAGGAGGCCAATTCCTGGAGAGCCTTGAATGCCAGGCTCAGGAATTCGGGCTTAAATAGCAACATGGGAAACTGGTTGGGAGGTATAGAGAGAGGGAGTGACTCCCGTCGGGGTCAGGCATGGAGGAGGGGGCTGAGTTGTGGGAGACAGTTTGCTAAGTGCCATGGAGAAGGGCAGTCAGTGTGCTGCCTAATGCACTCACCATACCGCCTTTGAGAGGACTGCACTGTTACTGGATCCCAGGGAAATACGGTTAACTGTCAATTCAGAAACATAAAATGCATAACTTAGGCTGGGCATAGTGATTCACACCTGTAATCCTAGCACTGGGGGAGGCCAAGGCAGGAGGATCACTTGAGGCCAGGAGTTTGAGACCAGCCTGAGCAAGAGTGAAGACCCTGTCTCTATAAAACATAGAAAAATTAGCCGGGCGTGGTGACACATGCTTGTAGTTCCAGCTTCTTGGGAGACAGAGGCAGGAGGATCCCGTGAGCCCAGGAGTGCGAGGTTGCAGTGAACTGTGATGATGCCACTTTACTCCAGCCTGGGCAACAGAGTGAGACTCTATCTCAAAAAATAAAATAAAATAAAATGCATAGTCATCTTTCCCAGTTTTTGCCTAGACTTCTGTATTTGTGGTTCTGTTGGGCCATTCACATGAAGGTTTGAGTACTTTTAACAGTTACTCCCTGCAGTAGTGGTGCTGTGAGTTGGTCACAGGAGGCAGATTATGGGATGCTCAGAAGTGTTTATTGGCTTCAGAAACTGGATGTGGGTATCTTTTACTTTCCAGAAATTCCCATATGATAATTCTAAGCATAAGGAATTAATGCGTACTAAAATTCATGCAGTATTAAGCAATTACTTTGTGCCAGGCAGCCGTGGGATGGGAGGAAAGAAAAGTAAGGCCAAGGCCCAGGGCCATTGATTGTCCCCATTTCCTTTCACATCCTGTACGTTTGTTGTGCATTTGCCCATCGGCCCTCATCACGTGGTCCAGTATCCTTCTTCACAAGTCTTGTCTCCACACCGTGGGTGCCCCCTCATACCTTTTCCCTCCTGTCTAAACCCTGCGGCCTCAGCATCCAGCTCAAAGACCACGTGCTCCAGGAGTCCTTATCTGGCCTAAGGTGCATTTAACACATCTCTGGAGCTACCTATTAGGTGTGGGGTCCCACGTGAGTAACGGAATGACAAGAACTATCCCTAACTTGATCCTTATAACCCCAACACTGAGCATGGTACAGGGCACATGCAGGTCCACCTCATGAACAAGGAAAGGGCTTATGCTCCCTTGAGGAGGTGACATGGAGACACACACCAAGGAGATGAACAGAACTATGGGTAGTGCATGGCTGACAAAACATGTGGCCCATGTGCCCAATTCCGTGGGAATTCAGAGAGGGTAGAGAATGGGAACGACTGATGGTAGGAATGTGCCCCTCACTGCTCTGTCTCATTTGATGTGTGCATTGACTCAGTCATTCCACAGAGGGTCGTGAGTGCCTGCCGTGGGACATGTGAATCTTGATGTCATTTAAATACATTTGAAGTGGGGAAAGCCTTTCTGGGAGTTTTGCCTGACCTCCGTGAACAGACTAGATTGGAAGGCTGCTTCACATAGGGAGTGAGGTAGGTGTTCTCTGGTATTCTCCTAGGGACGGAAGTCCCCTTCACCCACAGGTTTTCAAAAACCCATCCTCCTTACGAAGGATGCTTTAAGCAGGGCTAAATCCTCTCCCTCCTGTAATGCCATGTTTTCTGCCCAAACTTTGGCTTCAAGCCTATTTCCAGAAGCCACCAGCATTGTCTGTGGGGCATTGTCTGATGTGCTGGTGGTTCCTAATGAAAGTGTGGGCCATGCTGGAAACGTTTCCATTTGTTGGTGGTTGTTAGATTTTAGCCAGATAATTCAATACTAGAAGATACTATTGGTGGTGCCTTAGATAAGGTTCTAATTATGATCGCCTGTTTGACTCCACGCCCTGTTTTAGTCTCACCGTACCCTGCAGCCTCTGCAATCAGCAGGCAAAACCAAGTCCAAGCCAAGTTTTTGATACTTATAACTCTTGAAAGGAGGCCTCTGAACATAAATGGTGGGGAACATGAGATGTAAAATGTTAGCTGGGTTAATTCTTTAAATGTAGCACAGCGTATCGAGACAAGTTGTTAAAGCTCCACATCAAGAGTAGTCACATATGCGATATTTTAGTTGTTCAGTTTATATTCATCTTGTGTTCTTGTCTAGATTGACATGACAACTTGAGGCGCCAAGCACGCGCATCATAATTCTCGTTTTTTTCGCATAGTGAGGCATAAATGGATTATGAGGTAGGACTTTGAGAATTGTTAATTAGCTTAGTTTGAGAATAACACAGAACACTCATGCACTATTGGTGGGACTGCAAACTAGTGCAACCTCTGTGGAAGCAATATGGAGATACCTTAAAGAGATACAAGTAGAAGTACCATTCGATCCAGCAATCCCATTACTGGGCATCAACCCAAAAGAGCAAATGATACTGTATAAGAAAGACACCTGTACCCAAATGTTTATAGCAGCACAATTCACAATTGCAAAGATGTGGAAACAACCCAAGTGTCCATCAATACATGAGTGGATCAATAAAATGTGGTATATGTATACCATGGAGTACTATTTAGCTTTAAGAAACAATGGTGATATAGCACCTCTTGTATACTCCTGGATAGAGCTGGAACGCATTCTACTAAGTGAAGTATTCCAAGAATGGAAAGACAAGCACCACATGTACTCACCATCAAATTGGTATTAACTGATCAACACATAAGCGCACATATAAGAATAACATCTATAGGATGTCGGGCAGTGGGGAGGAGGGGACGGGTATATGCATACACAAAGAGCGCAATGTGTACCACCCGAAGAATGGTCATATTTGAAACTCAGACTTGGGGGGGGGGCAAGGGCAACATACATAACCTAAACATCTGTACCCCCATAATATGCTGAAATAAAAAAAAAAGAGAGCGAGAATAACACAAGATAATAATATCTTAGGCATCTAGAATACTTGGGAGCATAGGGTGTTCTGCTTCAGCAATTTCTTTGTGCAGCAAACACTGAGTGTGCTCTGTACCAGACATTGTGCTGTCATTCCATAAGGAGCTGGCAATGTATTGACAAGTAAATCGCTGTCATGGCAGAGGGTAAAGGTGCTAAGAAGCCAGACTTGTAAAAAAGATGTTTAGGCCTTTAAAATTATTTTCATATTAATAGTAGCATGCCCCTGTTTTAGCATAAGATTTCCTGAAACAAAGATGTTCTGGGCTGTGTTCACTAACATGGCAGTATCTTTATTGGGAGACCCATTGTGTGTAAAGTACTGCAACGTCTCCAGTCACTTGCCAAGTCAAGAAGCTTTGAGAGAAGTCTTAGCAATTGTAAAATTATTTATGTCAAAACACATTTAACCTGTAACACATCATAAGATGTGTGTTGGTGCTCATGGTGGAGTCAGTTTTGTTAGGCAAGACAAAAAATATCATTCACTGCAAAATAAAAATTACTTAGAAATACAAGAAGCCAGATGTGATTCTGAAGAAAGAGTGTATCTAGAAAATATTTAATGAAATCTGATTAAAAATGTAAATAAACTTTATTTCAGATTTTTTTGCAAAGATTTTATGTAGAGACTAAATCTATGTTTCTTATTTAACACAAAATGTAGTTACAAAACACAAAACTTTAGAATTCCTTGAGGAGTAACTAGTATGTAGAATAAATAAAATTCCTAGTTAACCCCTTAAATAACAAAGAATTTTATTTGCAGGTAGATTTCAGACACGTCTCCCCCCTTCCGCCCTTTATGCTCTGATTTAATATAGGTCACACCTTTGAAAGTGAGAACAAATATTCCGTCTTCGGTATGTAGGACTCCATCTTGCGAATCATACCAGCGTATGCGGCTAGACGGTGCCAGCTACCTGAGTAGCTACATAGGATGGCCTGCATTATTATACGTTATTTTCTTAGATATGAACTATGTGTATACTGTTATTTTTCTTTTCAGTACGAATGTTAATGTTCATCTTTTTTCTTAACGTTTCCCTGCTCATATATAGGGCCCCATTTTAGTAATGTATTGTCAACCCAAAATAAGTGACTGAGGCAAAGATCTCAGTCAATGGAGGTTTATTAAACCAAAGTTGAGGACTTGACTGGGGAAAACAAAAACCACAGACAAACCTGTGTGTTTTTCTGAAGGGGAACTCAGAAGTTTCAGTAGTTAAGAGGAGCAGGGCATAGAGAAAGGGGAAAAGAAAAGCAGGGCGTGGGTGGGTAGCGAGGCACAATGTTTGCATTCTTGTGAGACCCAGAAAAATCTACAGTTTATATAAGATGAAATAAATGTTAGAAACGGGAGTAAAGGAAGCACCAGTTATGTGGATGCCCCTGGGTAGGTGAAACAGTGTTTGATCCTATCTTGTCTTTGTTCTGCACCTGGGAAGATAAACTTGTAATTCATTATAGTGTGGAGTTGAACAGACTTTAGTTTTAGGAGCTAGGCTTAGCCTACAAATCTAGAGTTACAATTTGCATATCCTTATGGGAGGCCAGCAAGGAATTTCCTTAATGAATTATCTGTGGGGCCAGTTCTTCATGGATACCTGAGGCCTCTTTTGCATAAGGAGTTGGCAGGGTGGTCCTGAGATTTTTAAATTCTTTTACAATGTAGTGGGCATCAAGGGCAAGTAGGATATTATTTAGCCAAAATTCGCTTTATAGTAAATATATATATTTTCTACCATGTGAGAGGTACCTGCCAAGTCAAAGAATAGATGTCCACAGTTAAGTAATTGAGTACTATGTGTGTGCCAGGAATTGTTATAGGTACTGGAGATAAAAGTGGTCAACAACATAGAAAATGATCCTACCCTCTCAGAGCTTACATTCTAACACAGGCTGGGGGGAAGAAGTAAACAAGTGAAATAAACAAATACCAACTTCTATTAAGTGCTCAGAAACAAATAAAATAGGATTAGAGAGAACTAAAGTGGGGGTGTTACTTAATATTTAATGTTATTAGGAGTGTAATAATTCAAGAAGTTGAATTATTTAAGCTTAAAGTTGTCATTACTTCAGGTGTACTAGATTTTTCTCTTTCTATGTATGTGTATGTGTAGATATACGTGTATGTATACACACAAACACGCACACACAGAAACAGAAAAAATTCTAAAATGTATGCAAAACAGAATTCTGCTTCCACCCATGAAGAATTAACTGCTATAGAAATCCCCCCCACCCCCCGTAAAAACCTGGACAAAAGATACTAAATGGCTGTTTGCAGTCATTGGGCAACAGACTCAAGACTGCGCTCCCTGAGAGAAGGGAAGTAAATGAGGTGCCCAGCTTACTGCCTGAGGGCAGTCTCAGGCCAAGCACAGGGATGAGGAACCAGACAGCCCTGTGATCTCACTGAGTCAGAGAGACAAAGATGACACTTTGAGAGGAGGCTGGGGCAGCTAGAATTTGTGAGGGAGAATGTCAGAGATGAGGGGCCTTCATAGAGAAAAAGAACTCCATATAGCTACAGAGGATACTCTTTGAGCCCTTGGCTAAGCACTGCTTTGCTTGTGTAGGGGATGAAATTTCACAGCGTAGGGAAAGAACCTCTGGAAAGCGATAGGCTGAACAGCTTTAGCTCACAAAGGGCTGAGATTAGTTCATGTTTCCACCTGCAGAGTGGAAAGACCTCAAAATACTAGGGAAATAGGATAGCGTCTGCAGGAGAGTATCACCTAAGTAATGAGGGTAAATTATCCCTAGATCAGAGTCTGCTCTGGACTTGCCCAAACAAAGCTTAAAAGCAAGCTTTGAGAGATAAAATGGATCCAAGGTAACTTAACCGCCTGCCAGACAAGTTTTTCCAGCACCCCAAAACATGAAATTAACAACATCTGGCATCCAATCAAAAACTATCAGAAATGCAGTAGTAGTAAAATATGACCTATACTGGGGGTCGGGAGGGGGGAGTGGGAGGGGGGGGAAATCGATCAGTAGAAACAAATCCAGAAATTACAGACAGATTTAACAGACAAGGTTAAAACAGCTGGTACAAATATATTCCCCATGATCAAGAATATTGAGGAGAATGCGTACATGTTGAAGAGAGAAATGTAAGATAGAAAAAAGGCCCAAGCGAAACTTCCAAAGGTGAAAAATGAAATGTCTGAAGTGAAAAATACGCTTGATTAAAGTAACAGTAGATTAGAAACTGAAGAAAAGATTAGCGAAGATACAGCAATAGGAAGTATCCCATATGAGGTGAGAGAGGAAAAACCAAAAAAAATGAAGACGGCCACCTTAAATTGTGGGAAAATAGCAAGTGGTCTCAAATATGTGTAATTGGTATCCTAGAAAGAAAGAAAAATGGGGTAGAGGACGAAATTGTAAAAGGCCAAAATTTTCCAAACATGATGAAAATGATAAAGCCGAGATCCAAGAAGCTCAGTGAAACCTAAAGAGAAGGAGCATAAAATACCACAATAATACACATCACAATCAAATTGCTGAAAAATAATAATAAAATCTTAAAAGCATCCAAAGGAAAAAGAGATAGTATGTGCAGAGAACAAAGATAAGGATGAAAGAAAAAAGAAGACGAAACAAACAGTGCGAGCCAGAAGACCATGGACTGACATCTTTAAAATATTGGAAGGGAAGGACAGAGAGAGGGGAAAAAAGGGAAACTGTCACCCTAGATTCTGTACGTAGCATAAGTTTTTTCAGAAATGAAAAAGAAATGAAGACTTCATTTCAGAAGAACAAAAGCTAAAAATAGTTATCACCAGAAAACCTGCACAACAAAAAATGTTAGTTTTTCAGGCAGAAGGAAAAAAATAACAGATGGAAATTTGGATTTACACAAAGTATTGAGTAGTAGACATGTGAAAATAAGGGTAAATACAAAAGACGTTTCTTTCTTGTTTTTGATCTCTTTAAAAGATAACTGACTTCAAAGCCAAATAAATAATATAGGGGATTTATATTTATGTGTTAATAATAATATATAGAAATAAAATTTATGACAGTAGTATCAAGGACAGAAAGGAAGAAACTGTAAGATTCTTTCATTGTTTATCCTAGAAATTGCAGGGTTGGTTCATCATTCAAAAATCAGTCGATGTAATTCACCGTCTCTACAGACTGAAAAGGACACTATATGATCATCTTAATAGATGCATAAAAAACACTGGATAAGTTAAACACTCATGCATCCTAAAAAATCTCTCAGAAAACTAGGAATAGATGAAACTTCCTAACTTGATAAAGGTTTGTCTATGAAAAACTTACAAGTAACCACACTTAATGGTAAAAGACTGAATGCTTTTCTCTCCTTAAACTGGGAACAAGGGAGGAATGTTTTCTTCTTTCACGATTCTATTTAACATTGTACTGAAGGTCCTAATGGTGTAGTACAACAAGAAAAACAACAATATATGATTTGGGGGGAGGGGAGGAAGGAAGTAAAACTCTTTTTTTCCTCAACAATATGATTATCCACATAGAAAATCCTACAGTAGATACAAAAACGGAGAAGCTACTCACACTAATAAATTTAGTGGGCTGGTAGGATACAAGACCAATATATAAAACAAGTTGTTTTTCTGTACTAGCAGTAAGTGAGAACGAAAAATTAGAAAACCAGGCATTTAAGATATCACATGAAATACTTGTGGATAAATTTAGCAAAATATGTACAACACTGTACACTGAAAATTGCAAATCATTGAGATAAATTAAAGAAGACCTAAATAAAATAGAGAGCTATATCATGTTCATGGATTAGAGGACTTGATATTATTTAGATATCAGTTTTGAAAAAAACTGATGTATAAGTTCAACACAATTCCAATCAAAGTCCCAGATTGCTTTTTTTGTGGCAAAAAAATTTTAAATGTATATCTACTATATGACCCAGCAGTCCCCTTCTAGGTATTTACCCAGGTGAAATGAAAACATATCCATAGCTGTATTTTTGATAGCCAAAAACTGGAAATAATCTGAATATCCATCAGCTGGTAAGTAGATAAGCAAATTATAGTATATCTATGCAATGGAATAACCACTAATAAAAAGGAACAAACTACCAAGGTATACAGTAACATAGAGAAATCTCAAAAATTTTTGGTAAAGACACCAAGTGTATAAGACTACATATTGTTTTAATTTATATCAAATTCTAAAAAAACCTAATTATAGTGACAGAAAGCACATCAGTGGTTGCTGGGAAAGGCAGGTGGGAGGTGGGGAATTGGCTGCACAAAGTCACCAGGGATCTGTTTGAGGTGCCAGAACTGTTCTATATCTTGGGTGAGGTGACTTTTCATTTGTCAAAACTTATCAAATTGGTGGAGTTTGGCAAACATAAACTATGCCACAGTAAAGCTGATTTTAAAAGTATGGGAAATAGATTTTCATGAAGTAAATCTGGATGGTAGTCCTCCTGTAAGTAAATAGTATGATGGGTTCCTGAAGACGCTAACACACTCTTACTCTGAAGTGATAAAAGCAGAATCGTTTACCGTGCGGATACACAGATTGTGAAGTTCTGTGAAGGAGACTTGAGAATGAATGGAGATGGGCAGATCTGTGTTCAGAGTAGAATAACCAGGAAAGTGAAGGGATTTGAAGCCATGTATTTGGGAGAAAGAAAGAATGAGAGATGTTTCACCAAGAGAAGGAAATACTGAAGTTCAGTGAGTTGGGGTGTGATAAGGTGTGGTGAGGCTCTCTGTAGATATTTCAAGGATTCTACCATGGGGAGGGATTGGGTTTGTTTGTTTGTTTCCAGAATGTCTGGCTACAGGGAGATAGTTTTCTACCCACCACAAAGCTTACCAGGTTATTCAAGTTTGGTGATTTTTTTTCAGACTGGATGGTATTGACAAGGATAGTATGCTGTAAAGGAGATTCTAGAAACTTCTAAAGAATATGCTTGCTTTCAATTTGTGTTAATACGTGTGACTGTTCTGTGATTCCACATTGGCCATGCCTCATTTCTATTGCTTAATTTCTCTGTGCCAGCTGACAATTTTGATTGCTGCTTGTTTTTGTTTGTTCATTCCTGAAGTCAGTCTTGCAAATTTGACTTGCATGACACCATCCTTTGTTGGCTCTCTTTTCACTTCTCTTCTGGTTCCTCCTTTCTAATGATGGAAAGAGGATTTGGTGGGTTACTTAACTACATCTCTTTTGAAGTGAGTCCCAATCCTATGATCTCACAAATTGTAAGTGATTATGAATGTTTATGTAAATCCTCTCCCTCAGACTTGGAAATCCTTTTGTAAAGAAGCAAGGGAGTGAATATGCAATGCAGTGTGGACTCGCCCCCCATCCACTAGGAAATTCCTTCTCTGCAAGTCAGTTTCCTTATTTTGCAAAATGAAGATAATGATGTCCACTTCAGTGTTGTGTAGATCAAGTGACTAAGTAATATATATGAAAACACTATACCTTGAAAAAGCACATATACACAGAAATTATAACTAATTTGGTTATTAAAGTATATGTGTTTATCTTATTTTATAAATCTGTTTTGGGATTCTTATTTTTTAGCTAGAGTTACTAATATTGCCAAGAAGATTTTGTGCATTTAGATTGATAATCTAATTAAACTTAACACATAAATATATTCACTGAAGAGTGCTGACTGTCTGCTTACATTAATGAGACTTTTCTGCTCTGGCTATCACATAGTTTTACTTTTGAAAATTGCTCTGGTATGTGATATCTTTAGGGTTTACCATTCAGCACAAGCTTCATCCACAAGATAGCAACACTTTATTTTATTTGTCAAATTTATTTACATTCTGTGTCTTACCACAAGTATCAGAGGCAGGGCAGGTTTATTTTAAGCAACAATTTACAGGCAGAGTCCTAAGGCAACTCTGTCCTTTAATTTGTCTTCCTTTAGCTAGACAGCAAGTATAATAACCTAACATTGACCCCCTGGTCATTTTTAGCAGTAGTTCTAGGAGTTTTGTTCTATAGCAGCACCCAGGGAATAAACATCGTATTAGGTACTGCATGGATAGACCCTTTAATCAATGGTAATAGTCTTACTGATGTACTAACAAACAGTGAGATCTGAGTCCCCAGTGTATTCAATATCAAGCCATGTAACTTTTCTTATTAATTTTTTATTCTATGCAAAGGGATCAACTATAGATTTTTTCATATTGGACTATTTTCTTGGAGATGCCTCTTACCTCCAATTCTTATCTTTCAGCCTTTAATTTCTCAAGAAATGTAAACTAAATTTAGTAATAGCTGAGGTTAGAGAGGGCATGATAAAGCTAGTTGTTTACCATAGGTAGAATGTATTTTCACCATAGAAAATAACATTTAAAACCTGTACCACTGCTTTCCTCTTTTACCGATTTGTAAGGTTTTAGTAACATGCATAAGGACTCATGGTTAGTTAGGGCTGAGCCTCAAACTGAGTGTCTTGCTCCTGGTCTGACACTCTCTCCACTGGCACAGCATGTCCTAATGCTGCTGTTGTCACCTCATTGATTCTTGTGTTATATAATATCCCTGACTTTTTTTTATCATATTCTCACCAAATGCAGCCAGAATGTAAAAGGTTTTTTTGTTTGTTTTTTTCTTGAGACAGAGTCTCAGCATGTTGCCCAGGCTACAGTGAGTGCCGTGACGTCAGCCTAGCTCACAGCAACTTCAAACTCCTGGGCTCAAGCAATCCTCCTGCCTCAGCCTCCCAAGTAGCTGGGACTATAGGCACGTGCCACCATGCCTGGCTAATTTTTTCTATATATTTTTAGTTGTCCGGCTAATTTCTTTCTATTTTTAGTGGAGACAGGGTCTCCCTCTTGCTCAGGCTGGTCTCAAACTCCTGACCTCGAGCGATCCTCCCGCCTCGGCCTCCCAGAGTGCTAGGATTACAGGCGTGAGCCACCACACCCAGCCCAGAATGTAAAAGTTTTAATAAAGAATATGCACAGGGGAAAACATTTTTGTACATAATACCTTTTACTGTCTTTTTTTTTCGTTGTTTTCTGTGACCTCTTTCCTCTGGGGGTCTTTGAGAGAGTTCTTGCACTAATGCTAAATGCATTGATTCCTTTGATCAAGGATTTTATGGTCTAGTGCCTGAAGATTACTTTACTTACCCCAAATTTCTTTTAAATATGCGCCCAATAAACAAAGACTGATAAATATGGAAGAACTCAGGATATAGAATTTTTATGAACCTTTATTGAAGAAATTCCTAGAAGACCAATTTCAGCCAAAAAGAGGTGACTAGAGAACCTGTGGCAAAGAGGGACTGTCATTTAAGCATTGAATTCCACTCTCTCTGAAAGCCTGAAGCAAATGAGAAAATGATTGCCGAAGAATAGAACATAAGTGTTATAATTCTGACAGTGTAGAAATAATAAAATTTATAGAAGGTGGGCAAGGAAGGAGAGAAAAAGAGAGAGATTGTGTAAGCATGGCAATGTCTTCAGATTTTATAGTTGGAGACAAAAACTCTCGCTTAAAACAGGAAGAATAAGTATATTTAAAGGTTACAAAGTAAACAATAAACAATATAAAAATAATAAAAAGTATGCACAGGAGGGTGGTAGAGAGAAAATGAAAATATTCTTATTTATCCTTGTTCTCATTAGAGAGTTAATGAGTATAAACATATTTTTGTAGTTGTATACACAGAAGTAACCACAAGAATAGCAATATACCCCTTCTCAGTAGTCACATAAAATACAGAAGGCAAGGCAAAGAAGCACAGGTCATAATGCAAAAGATTTTTTAAAAGACATCAGAAGGGCTGGGCATGGTGGTTCATGCCTGTAATCCCAGCACTTTGGGAGGTCAAAATGGGAGGATTGCTTGAGGCCAGGAGTTCAAGACCAGCAATGTAATAAGGCCCCATCTCTACAAAAAATATTTAAAAACATAGAAGAAAAATCTTTGCAACTTTGGCTTAG
The DNA here is from genome assembly GCA_004363605.1 of Indri indri. Taxonomy (NCBI): domain Eukaryota; kingdom Metazoa; phylum Chordata; class Mammalia; order Primates; family Indriidae; genus Indri; species Indri indri. Next base: position 89,278 of record RJWJ010001474.1, read on the forward strand.
GCAAAAATTTCTTAGATCTAAAACCAAAAACATGATTCATGAAAGGACAAATTGATAAAACATCAAAATTCAGAATATCTGCCCTTAGAAACTGTTCAGAGAATGAAAAGAGAAGGTACAGACTGGTAGAAAATATTTGCAAATCATTTACCCGATAAAGGATTTATATTCAGAATGTATAAAGAACTCTGAAAACTCAATAAGAAAATAAACAATCCAATTTTTGAAAATGAGCAAAAGAGTTAAACAGAGGCTTCACCAAAGAAGATATGTAGATGAAATATTAGCATACTAAAAGATTCTCAACCTCATTAGTCATTAGGAAAATAAAAATTGAAGCCAAAATGAGACATTACTACACATTCATAAGGATGGCTAAAATTAAAAGACTGACAATTCCAAAGGTTGTCAGGAACTAGAACTAACCTAATGTCCATCAACAGATGAATGGATGAAGAAATTATGGTATATTCTTACAATGGAATGCTACTCAGCAATAAAAAGTAGTGAACTGTTGATACATTCATATGCTGAAAACAAACTATTCACTCTTTACAAGCACTGTGACTATTCAAACAAGTGTTATAGTAATATTTTTAAACATAAAAGCAAAATCATATACTAAAGAAAAATAGAGAATTCTTTGCTTAATCTAAGAGTGAAGAAAACCTTTCTAATTATGAGGTAAAATTTATAAATCGTAAGAGAAAATACTGATAAGTTTGACTATATGAACTTTTAAAAAATCTGCATGGCAAAAATACACCTTAAGTAAAGTCAAAACACAAATGAATGGGAAGACATGCAACTCATATCACAGACAATGGAAGTAATCTTTTTAATATATAAAGAGTGTCTACAAATTACTAAGAAAAAGACCAAGAACCCAAAGAGTAATGGGCAAAGCATATAAACATTTCATAGTATAGACATTTTTAAAAACATGTTCAGTCTTATTCATAATAGTAGAAATGCCGATTAAAAGGAGGATGAGGCCGGGCACAGTGGCTCAGACCTGTAATCCCAGCACTTTGAAGGCCGAGGCAGGAGGATTACTTGAGGCCAGGAGTTCAAGACCAGTCTGGGCAACATAGTGTGAGCTCTCATCTCTACAAAAAATTTAAAAGTTAGCTGGGCACAGTAGTGCATGCCAGTAATCCCAGGTACTGAGGAAGCTGAGGCAGGAGGATCACTTGAGCCCAGGAGGTTCAGCCTGGGCGACAGAATGAGACCCTGTCTCTATAGTAAAAAAAAATCACCACGAGATCATTTTTCATATATCAGAAGGTAAATATACTAACACTTAACTCCCTGTGTTGGTGAGAGTTGGAGACACATCTTATATACTTATAGTGAAAATATAAATTGGTATAACTTCTATGAAAAGTAGTCTGACAATAACTTTCAATATTAGAAGTAAACATACCATATGCCATTTGATCCAGCAATTTTATTTCTGGCAATTTATCCTGTAGATAGATTTCCCTATTTGCAAAATAAATAACTGTATGTTTATTGCAGCACTACTTGTGGGAAAAAAAAATTAAATGCCAGCCAAAAAGAAATGTATTAAATATGCATCTATGCATCACAAAGAATGAGACAGCACTATAGCTCCATGATATAGAGACCATTCTACAAGCTGTTGTGTTAAGCGAAAGAAGTAGGGAACAGAACACTACAGTATGCTGTCATTTACGTATGTACTATGCTAGTGCAGGCGTGGAATTTTCTCTGGAAGGATATTCAAAAAAACTAGTAATAGCAGCTCTCTCCATGATAGAAGGCTAGAATTGGAAGGAACAAACTATTCACTGGTAATACTTGGTACTTTGTGCACATATTACCTTATGTAAAATATTTTTGCCTTACAAGTCAGTCAAGAACCTGGAGGGCCCCATAAAATCAAGTATTAAATCTTCTGGAAGAGATTATGAATGTTATAGTAATCAAAATAATTGACTATAATAGTAATTATATGGTGGATACTGTACTCTGGGTACATTACAGACATCATCTGAGTTTTTCCAACAGCCTGTCAAAGTAGTTGTAGTACTTTATGGATTAGGAAGTAGATTCAGAATATGGCCCAAGGATACACAGCTGCTAAGGAATCTTTTAAGAAGTTCAGTTTAATGAGGCCTCTGGAATAACATCCAAATATATATCTAAGCTTCTACCAAAAACGTGTGAATGGCTTTGTGTGGTGGCAGGTACTTCCAAGGAAAAACAGCCATTGTCTTACTCAAACTTTTGTATTGTCTCACTCAGAATTTTGTAATTTGCATGATTCTAACAGGCTCGACATCTTGAAAATACCAGCTGCCAAGATATATGTTGTCTTTTGAGAATAAATATTTTCATGGTTCTGTATAGCTAGGATGTGGCCCTGTTGGTCTGGTTTTATTCCATAAAGCAAATGAGATTCTTCAGCAGATGGACAAATTTTAATTCTAGGCCAAGTCCTTTTTAAAAAGTACAAGTAAAATGAGGGAAAAAATTGAATCTTCCGCCTTTTTGTTATAGTTTTTAAATGAGGACTATTGATTCTGTCACTATAATCAATAGGGTTTTGTATTTTAATTTATTTAGAGCAAGAGTAAATTTCAATCTTTTTATTCCTCGGTACCCAAGGGATCATTTTGACAGCTGATAAACTGGCCTACATATTAAAATAATTATATGGTGGATCTTTTGGTATCTTAGTATAAAATCGATTTACGTCAGGTTCAATTTATAGCATCTGGAAGTTTGCCTGCTTACACCAACAGATAGGACTTCCATTTACTGTGGATGCACTAACACATTACAGTGTGGTTGCCTATGTACTTTTTCTCCAGTGCTCCTTAGAAACAAGGTATATACCTTGTTTTACCCAGTAAATGCATTATTAAAAAAGCAATAAGTAAATGGAATTATTGAACAATGCCTTTTACTTTTTCAGCTTAGTTATTTGCATGATTTATTTTTACTTATGATTCATATTTATTAGGATTTATTCTTTCAATGCTTCCTCTGGCAAATAGTTCCTATATATATGTCAATACTTAAATATTTAGAGAAGTGAATGTAAGATATCCCAGCAGACACATTCACATGCATCCTTTAAAGAATAGTCCCCAACCTCTTTGGCACCAGGGACTGGTTTCATGGAAGACAGCTTTTCCACCGACAGCGGGTAGTGGCGGTGGGAGGAGGCACAGCTCAGGCGGTGATTCGAGCAATGGGGAGCAGCTGTAAATACAGATGAAGGTTCACTTGCTCACCCACTACTCACCTCCTGCTGTGTAGCCCATTCAGAAGTTTCATGGAAGAAAATTTTTCCATGGGGGTGCGGGTTAGGTAGGCGAGGAGTGGCACTCAGGCAGTGAGCACAGCCAGGTTTCTAACAGGCCATGGACCTTACCAGGCGGGGGTTGGGGACCGCAGCCTCTAACAAATGGGCTTATCATTTTGATTCACTAGGAAATGCTGTTGATTTTGATGAAATCCAAGTTAGCAGTTTGTGACTTTCTTATTGTAGCCATGGTTGAGTCACTTGTTTGAAATATGACTCCAGAAAAGATAGAATATTTTAAAGAGTGTATTCATGCAACATAAATTGTGAATTCCTTTAGCCACCTCCTCTCTTTAGAAATAGTACTCATACATATTTTATACATAAATTGACAAAGATGACAGAGACCTCATCTTCCCTGTAGCAATTTGAACCAGACTGATTGAGGATTTATTGCTTAATTATACTTGTCAGCCTGACATAAAAGTCATTAGTTCTGGAAAAACATGTTTGTCGTACCAAGATTATCTCTAATTAATATAGTCAATATCTAGCACATATTTAAAGCCAGGCAGAATAGTAATCTCCAGAGTGTGTGTTACGGACTGCAAGGAACTGATGGGAAGCACTTCTGGGTGATGAAGCAGTGCTCTAAGCACAGGTTGCTATTTGAAGAGAGAAAATGCCATGTTATATTAAATACATCATTCCCTCTGCTTTGAATACAGTGAAATCAGGGCTGCAGACATTGACTCCCTTTGTCGATGAATGATAAAGGCAATAACTGAAGAAGCAGAGAGGTTATGTAATTTGGTTACAGTTGGTGAGTATCTGAACTGAGACTCAAACCTGGCCCAGGTTTGCTTGACATCAAAACCCTCTAGCCAAGTTGATCTCTGCGGTATCCACATGTGGTCTTATTCTCTTTTCCTAAAGCACCTGTGAAGTTGGAGCTCAGCAGAATAAACCGGGTGGCCACATTAAGAGAGCCAGTTTGGCATGAGTGTTTTCTTCTGCCCCATATTCAAGCATTTGCTGGATTATCAGTGGATGTTGGGGTGAGGCGATGCAATTAGTATCAGGTGCCTCACGGGATAATCAGTGCATGCCCACACGCTCGATACCCGGGGCACAGCGTGCACAGTGCTCCAGGAGGTAAAGGCATTCCACTGTTACCTCCAGGCCGCTGCACGGCCGCAGCACACACATTCATTTGCTCCTAAATGTGCACGTTTCTGCCAGAAACATAAATACTATGTTAAAAGTTGTTTTTGAACAACAAAGATTTGACTCATTGGCCCCATTCAGACCTACCCCAAAACAGTTTCATTATATGTTTTCTCATACCAATTAAAATGTTGCTGCAGCAATACACCCTGTGGTGGCATGCTTGTAGTTGGTAACCAGAACCACCGTGAGAGGCCAGTGTGGTTATTTTTCCAATTTCATTAGGTCCTTTCTGCAGCAATCATATTGTATAGTTATTTACTTACATTGTATAATGGACTGAAATATTAAATTACAAATTAGAATTAACAGTTAAAGTGGCTGAAAATAAACTTGCCTAGAACGTGCAGACTCATTGGCAGGGAAGCCTCACTCTAGAGTGCTGTGTGTGACCAATCATTTAGAGGGCTATTGAGTTTCTTGGTGGAACCCAAAAGACAGAAGGGTCGCCAGCTCCATGAGTAGAGTGCTCAGTTTCCTTCGCACTGCGTGATCAGGTGGGCTGTCAGAGAACCTCTGACTTCTTCCTGGAGAGCAGATGGTATGAACAAGGGCAGAATGAGGAGAGGCATGCTTAGCCCAGAGCACATCCAGCCCCAGGGCTCTTTCTTCCCAGGTGTTTTGCTGGGACCTGAAGGACAGGTGCAACGAACAGCATCAGAGACTAGCACCACATTCAGATAGGTGGTGCAGGGCTCTTCAGAGCAATCCAGTGAGAACTTGGTTTGCTTTAGCATGTAAGCCACACCAGATCTCTGGCCCTCTACTTTTGAGAGGCAGAAACAACACTAATTGTATCTACACACAGAGAAGACTATGCAGGGTGTGCTCTTTCCAGAAACACGTTCATTTAATTTAGTCAGACTACCGTGTGACCCAGGAACAATAACTGTGTTTCTATAATAATCGACATTCAGGACGTCTAGACGAGGGATTATTAAACTCTTGAGTCATTTGGTTCTAAGAAAAACATAGTAATAGAAAAATTAGGTGTAGTTTTGAAGAAAAAGAGTTTCATTTTATTTGAAACTTAGATGCACGTACACACACACGCACATGCCACGTTCCCTTAAATGAGGTAGGCTCTAGGAAGGCGTACCCCTTTGGGAAACATAACACGTAGTTTGCCAAACTTTGGCTTCCCGGTTTCTAACATAAATAGTTACTTTCTTCTCCTCCCTTCCTAGTATCCCCTCTACTCCTGCTCCAAATGCGGAAGGACTAAAAAATGTCAATGCAACACACTTGGTGGCTTTTGCCTTCTCTGACAATTTTTTGAATGATTTAGATTCTTTTTATATATTAATCTTTAAATCTTAATTTTTAATATTAATGTAAAATTTTCTTCACTTCTCAGTCTTGTAACAACTGGAGATTATCACAATAAAAATACATATTTGCACTAACCACAGCCTCTTAACATACTTTCAGGAGCACAGGAAACATAGAAACATAGTCCATTAGAACTTCCATTAGAAACATAGTCCCTGCTCTTTGTAAATACACTTTGCTGCCTGCCATTGTAGACACACCTATCACATGCCCTCAGGTGCAGACAAGGTAATAACACAATTAACTGTAATGTCTTAGGTGATGAGTCACATAAGATATAGAAAATGCCCTGGCACCAGTAGGCCTTGAAAACTGATTGTTGTGTAACAAACAACTCCAAAATTTAGTGACTTAACAAAAACCATTCTGTTCATTATTTTGTGGGTCAGAAATTTGGGAAGGGCGCAGCTGGGTGATTCATCTCTGATCCACATCTGCTGCAGCTGGGGCTGGAGGATCCATTCCCAAGGGGGCTTCTTCCCTCACATGTCTGTGTGCTCCCAGGCCCCCCCTCCTCATATGGCATTTCATTCTCCCGGTGGCTTGGGCTTCTTGTAGCATCTTGTGGCATCAGCGTAGCCAGGCTTCTTACCTGCAGCTGAGAACTCCCAGAGTGGCAGGTGGAAGCGCAAGGCTTCCCCTGACCCAGCCTCGGCAGCCCCTTGCATCCCTCCCGCTGCATGCTGTTGGGCAAGCCAGCCCAGACTCCAGGGGAGACGAATCAGACTGCCACCAATCATCTCCAGAGTGGAAAGTTATGGGCTGTAAGGGAGCTGATTATAACATTCCTTTGGGGAATAAATCAGTTGTGTAGGTCCTGGTTGCCCAATAACTACTGTGTATCTGAGGAGAAAACGTGGAATGTTGCATGTCATTCGCTCTGCTTTTTATTTGATTTTTGCCTTACTGCAGTGAAATCACGAGCCTGGCTTTGACTCCCTGTTAGAATAATTATGATGGTAATAATGTTAATTGCATGTGGACAGCAGTGGCAAGAGAGGGCTCAGAGGTGAGGCGGAGCTTTTAAGCGTGAGCGACGGGGAATATGGTTGTGCCGTTGACTGAAATAGGAAACCCAGAAGGAAAAAAATGTTTGGGCCAAACAGGATAATGATGCTTTACACTGCAGGTAACAAAATACCCAACCAGAAGCAGCCTAAAACCCTCATTTTTCTTCCAGAAGTCTGGGGACAGGTAGTTCCAGGTTTGGTTCAGCATCTCAAAGACATCAGGACTTTCAGTCAACCTCCCTGAGAGTCTTTAGACCTCCATCTCATGTTGCAGGATGTCCACCTCCGCTGCAAACGTCCATTATTGTTTTAATGATGGAGAAGGGAAGGAGCCCCCCTGGTGTCTTTCATCTCCAGGAGGTCCATGCCGGGTTTCTCCTAAGTCCCCTTGGCCAGGGCTGTGTCACATTTCCATGTGTGAGCCTCAGAGGAGGAGACTGGGAGAGCGAGAGTTGGCATTGTCAGGCTTTCTCGCGGGAAGCCAGCTCAGCTAGCAGGGAGAAGGGCATTTGGTAGGAAACCGATGGTGTCTTCCACAGTGGTGAATTCCATTTTCTCTCCCCACACACTTGACAGAGTCTCACTTAGCAGCCTTATAGAGCTTGAATTAAATGCACTAAATTATAATGAATTAGTATTTTCTAAAAACCTGTTTGTTTCTCTGTGGGCTTTTTCCACTTTACTTTGTGGTTGAGAGGTACCACCACTTCTGAACATATAAAAGATTTAATTATTTCCCTTTATATTTTAAAATTTGAATGTAAGCTCTCTGGCTGCCATGAAGACCTGCATCCCCATTATGCATCTGTCAGGATTACCTCCTTGTATCGTTACATGTCATATGTCCCTGTAAGTGCCTTTACGCATGTACGTACGGGTTTATAAGAGGAAGAAAATTCTGTGGATGTGTGAGCCATGTTTGCTTTAGAATCTGGAGACTCAGAGAACCCCCTGGTTAATTTGTAGTTGTAAATTGAACCAGGACAACCGGTTGTAACTGCTCTGGTCCCTGAATGACAAAGGCAGGCTGAGCTGAGCCTATGCTGTAAGTAGCATAGAACTAAGAAAAAACATATCCTCAGCTAAGAAGAAAATGTCTTGGCTCAGACCTGGTCCCGATGTCTGAGATTGCAAAGTAATGCTTAATTTCTTAAATTGGATAAAGTTGGAATCCTTTAATCTGTGTATCTCTAATTCCCTAATTGTGTATTTCTAACCCAATAAAATTCATACTGGTAATATTAACATTTATAGATGCAAAACATTTGAGCTGAGAGTGTCACTCCTTTGCTAGTGAGAAGTAGGGAAAGTGCGGGGAAAACCTGAGGAAAGGAGCTCCGAATCTCATCTTGTGTCAGTAGCAGTTCATTCATTCATTCGTTCATTCATCTGTTTGACATTGAGCAATTGCTGCCGTTCCCTTGGTGCTGGTGTTGGGAACATAAATAAGACCGGACCTGTCCTTTGAGGTGCGGGCAGTGTTATGAGAGTGGAGTCAGCGACCCACCTTCTCGTCACAGCCCCACAGTAGAAAAGTGGACATAGGACATGAGCATTGCCAACCTGACCAGCTGCAGGGCCGGTTTTCTTTACAGTGTTAAAGAGCTCAGTTTCTGGATTTGTGTTAGTGTTTTAGTGTTGTAAGATCACAACATTACGTTAAGGTAATTGTGTTTGAGCCAAAAATTACAGTGCGTGCCAAGGGAAGGCCTCACCTGCTCTCCTTTCTGATAGTTCAGAAACGGATTTCAAAACAACATGGTACCTTGGGGAAATTTTTATTTCCAAAATACCTAAAATGATTGACTACAGATCCCGACTTTGTAATTTTCTAGAAGCTGTATTTCTAGAAGTCATATTTTAAATGTTAAAAAATATTGTTGGAAAATCAATTCTTCCAACCAAAAACAAAAACCAAAAAAGCTTAATGCCTTACATACTTACAGACTTCTCTGTAAGATTAGACCCAAGAAAGAAAGCAAAAATTCATCTTGAGCTTAAAGTTTCCTCTTTACTCCCCCCAACCACTTAAATCTGACCCTACCCTAGACTTTAACAGGCAAACAAGATCATGTGAGCCCTAACTTACGGAATTGAAAGAGGTCCACATCTCTCCATTTATTTCTGAAGATCCCACTTGGGTTTTGGCTGCCGCCTTTTTGCTCCAAATCCCAGTCCTCGTTTAAGTCACAGTCTTTTCAGGCCAGCTCTTCACCATGCTTCTGCTTCCCGTGGGTGCAGCCTGTTTAGATCCCCGGGCATCGGCGCTCAGGGTCCTCTTGTGGGCTGGACTTCCCTCCTGGCTGAGTATTACCGGAGGGAAACCCCTGCCAGAACCGGAAGTGACTTCGAGGTGGACCTCACGCTCATTCTGAAGTTCCTCAGCCAGCCCTGCCGCAGGGCGTGTGTCACCCAGTGCTGCGGAGCCGTTCACCGCCTTCTGGGGACTTGAATCTCCCGCACGGTCTCCTTTCCCACTTCCCCATCTTCCCCAAATCCGGAGGCCTCCAATTCCTAGCCCGCAGCTAGGACTTTCTTAAAAAGATGCAGAAAAGGTGTTTTCCTAACCCCAGAGCGTTCACCTTTCCTGAGCCTAGCCATTCGCCTTTAGCAACATAAAAAAGTGGCAGAAGTTTGAAGTTATAACTTTTCTTTAAATGGGCTCCGCATTCCAGGCCCCAGAGCACCGGTGCTTCCTTTCCAGTTTGGGCTTGGGCAGGGGCAAGGCCTCCCCTTGCTGCGGGCAGTTTCCAGGTATTGTGACGCTGTCCCTATAAATATCCTTTTTCATGTGTTACGTAGGCTCGTATGAATAGTTTCGGTCACAAGAATATTTTTAGAATTGAATGCCATAGAAGGATTGTGTCCAGGGACAATCACAGGGCCCATAAAATGACCATTTCTGGTGCTTCCCAAAGTGGCACAGAAGTGCCTCCAGGGCACCCTGCGCAGGGCCGTGCCAGGCACACCTCAGGGTGAGCACAGGAGTCTTCCTAAGGCACTGACTTCCCAGCACATCTGGAAGAAATGTTTAAATATTAAGCTAGCAGGCTTGTTGTGGAGTAGAAAACAAAATTTATAATTTAAGGTAAGATGTTTTAACCATGAGAAACTTCATTTGAGGGCTGCTCCCCCAGACATCTACGAGGTTCAGGTAGCTCTCTTCTAGTTCAGGCAACTTTGGTGGAAGTTTAAGAAACACCATACTTAAGAAAGTACCGTCATGCAAAAACGTACGACTTTTTAAAAGGTTTTCTGTTATGGCACTTGTTAACGCCTTGTTTTGCAGATAACTGACAAACTACAGTCATTCTTATTTTATGTAATATGTGTATGCCAAGAAAGTTGTGTTTGAGTATTTGTAAATTGAATCCATTTAAAATGCAATGGGCACTTTTTAAGGAACCTTGAAATAAATTATTTTATAAATAATCAATCCCCAATTATTAGTTTTGTAAAAGTACATTTTTCACTGACTATAAACATCCACTTATTTTTTCAAATTTAATTTGTCCTAGCTTTATTGAGGCATAATTGACAAATAAAAATTGTGTATATTCAAGGTGTACAACATGATGATTTGATACACATACACATTATGAAATGATTGCCACAGTTAAATTAATACATGAATCATATCCTCTTAAATTGGAAAGTTCTTTGTAAATTTGGGAGAAAACGTCACTACCGTTGAATTTACTGACTCAGACCAATGAAAATTTAGGACTGTATTTGTTAGTGGTGCTGAGTAATTTAAGAAGTATTTTTTTAGATTCCTGACCATATTAAAGATCTGTGTTATTTCTAATACTTGTATTATCTTAATGACGCGAGTAGAATAAAACATTAGTTCAATCATGAAGTTCCTCGGGGCAGATTATTAAATAAGCATGAGATTAACCAGGCTAACTTTAAAGTTGATTTGGAATGTTGTATTCTTTATTGCTCTAAGCAATTATATTAGTCAAATATAAATGTTTAGTACATTTTCATTAACATGCTATGTATGGCCATCTATTTCTGAATGCTTTCTTGGTCTTCATACCGTGTTGTCATTCAATAAATGGTTAATAGAAAGGCTTATTAAAGTTTTATTTCTTATGCCTAATGTGAAAGAGTGAAAATGAACATAAATTAGGTTAAAGTAGAATGGATAAAATGTAATCGAAATGATTTAGAGTCTAATTTATGTCCATTTTTCTGTTAATTTAGAAATATTAAAAATAAATGACCACAATTTAAGATGTGTTCAAATATATCATTATGGACAAAATAAAAGCAAAATCTTTCTTACTATTTCTAGATTATTTGAAAAAGAATATTAGCTTTTTCCAGTCTAAAAACAGAAAGAAAAAACAAAGTTAGCTACCTTATTTATTAATTCAGTAAATATGTGGGTTAAGCAACTGCTCATACAAGATTTAAATGAGATACAGAACAGATACAGGATGGTCTTTATTACATAGAAATCTTTATAGAAATTGATAGTGTTTTAATGATTCTTTAACCATGCTTGTAACCTCTATTGCCTAGGGAAAATAATAATAAGATAACAAAATGTTATTGACTTTTGTTGTCTGAAATAAATTTTAAAATTTTAAATCACTGTATTAGTCTAACAATGCTATTTGAGTTTAGGTAATATGGAGAAAGTATGTTTTTCCTGAGAATGTGATTAAATCAAGTCTTGCAAACTAGTAAATTAACTTTGGCTTGATTTAAATAAAATATTGTTCACATTAAGATAGACAATTTAGTAAAACCAGAATTGTGACCATTGGCTCCTCTGTGATCAGGGGACACAGCACAGGGACAGGAGCTGGCTGTTTGGGAAATGCTGGCTTGTGCAGGGTTTTGCCAGTAGAGCGATGGCTCTTAACTACAAACAGGATTATGGCAAGTTGTTAAAATGTAATTTTAATGAGTTTTTATATATTTTTTAATTTCATTATTAGGCTATCAGCTGCAAAGGTCAACACAGTATATCCTACACTTTGTCCAGGAATCAGACTGTGGTGGTTGAGTACACACACGATAAAGACACGGATATGTTTCAGGTAACATCTTTTCTTTTTTTGATAGAAATTTTAGCACATTTCCCCCTCAATTCTGTATTTTGATATGTAATCAGAACTTCCAGCACAGTAGTATTTGGTGATGTCCGGGGGAAAGAGGTAAAGATAATATAAAGGTTATTCCTATTTGATTTTTGAAAGATTAAGAAAAAACTTAATTCTTAAATTGTAGAAAGAAATTGTAAAGGCTATGTTCTCAGATCTCAATGCAATAAAAATAGACATTAATAGCAAGAATAAAATATTTGAAAGCCAGCCACTTTTAAAAGCCCACATAATCAGACTGCTTCCTAAACTAACAATTGAATCACAGAGGACATAAAAAAAAACTACATTTCTAAGCCTTTTCTGAAATAACTATGGGAATACTATATAGCAACACTCATGAGCTGTGGCCACCATCTTACTCAGAAGAAAATGCCTTCAGTGCTGTCATTGTTAGAAAGGAAGGAAGGAGGGAGGGAGCAGAAGGGAAGGGGAAGGAAGGAAAATGAAGGAACTCTAAGTATTTATCTCAAAAAGTTCTTTTTAAAAAAAATGACAGTAATTAAGAAGTACAGGATGGGTTCAGGAATAGTTTTAGTGGTATATAATAGAAAGGAGAAGGAAAGAAATAATTTAAAAATTCATCAGGTAATTTAAAAAAAGGGAATTAATAAATATATTTGGTACTTAAAACAACAGAAAATTAAAATTTAGGCTAGTAACAAAAAAAGCAAACATAAGTTGGAGACAGTGAGACACTTTTACATTTCCATATAGACAGTTAACATTATTACATAAATTATATTGAAACAAATGTCAAAAAATATTATAGATACTGATGTCATACTCTATGCCAAAATAAATTATAGAGGTTAAACATTTAAATGTAAAAATGAAGGAACAAAAAAGTCCTAGGACAAAATTTATGTGAATTTGTATTCTTCAAGTGGGGAAGGATTAATAACAAATGAAGAAATAGATTTTACTTTACACATCTTAGCCTCTTTCTAAATGTCAAAAAAAAAAAAATTAAAAGACAAACAAGGCACAATTTAGGCAACAAATCAAATAGACAAAGGATTGGTACCTGTAATATATTAATCACTTTTCCCATATTTAAAAAACCAACAAAGAACAAAATATATAATTCTCAAAGGAATATAAATGGCCAGTAAATATATAAAAATGATTTTTAAATACCAAATAAATAATAAAATACTCATTATTACCTATTAATTGGAAAATATTAAATAATATAGCACTGTAAAACATTGTATGGAATTAGTACTCCTGGTGGGACTGGGAATTGGTACAGCATTTCTACAGGGCAGCATTGTGGTGTCACCAAGAATTTAAACAGACCCACTGACCCAGTAATTCTACCTTTAACAATTTTTGCACATAAATAATTAAGGACTATAAAGAAAGATTTAACCAGAAAGATGTTCATTACAGTGTTGTATATACTAATAAAAAACTAGAAATAAATCTACACTTCCTGCAGTAAATAAGAATGGTTACAGTATGGTACATTTAAGTGCAAAACACCATGTAGCCATTTCATGATTATTAAATGAAAAATGCAATAAAATAAGTGAAAAAAGGCATATGCCCACCCCATACTGTATTTTTTATATGCACACACAAACATATATGAAAGAGAGATGGAACTGAAAAGAAATGCCCTAGCTCTTTCACTCTGTTTTCTATAACATCATGATGTGCATGCCTAACCTGGACCATCTACATCAGTACTTTTGATGAAGAAAGAAGGACAATTTTGTATTTTTTAAAAATATCAACAGTAGTCATGAACTTCACCTCAGACTGATAAGAAGAAGCAACCTGAAGCAAACTTTTCTTCTTCCTCTAAACTTTCTCTTAAAACTTGGGAGAAATATCTATTTTTCTTTGTGTTCATCAAATTAAAAATTAATAGTGAAAATAATATAAAGTAGCCATCTGGGAAAGAAAAGTTATATCAGCATCTCATACCATAAAATTTCAACTAGGTTGAAGATATAAAGATTTTTTTTTTAAATTAAGTAAAAGTATTAGAAGAAAATGGGGAAATTATCCTATAACTTAAAGTAAAGAAGAACTTTTTAACTATGAGACAAAACCCACAAACCATATAAGAAATGATTGATACCTTTTGTTTTTTAGAAAGTTAAATTTTTGTGTGGCCAAAATATGTAAGGTAAAAATAAAAGACAAATAGCAAATAGGGAAAATATTGGCAATTCTTATCACAAAGGGTTAATATTCCAAATATAATAAGGCGCTCATAGAAATCACTAAGAAAAAGACATACAGTTAAATAGATGAATGGGCATAGGATTTGACAGGTCATCAAAAAGAAAAATAAGTAGCTCTTAAACATAAGAAAATATGCTCAACCTCACTGATGAAAAGAGAAATATAAATTAAAATCACATAGAGATACTACTTTTCACTTATCAGACTGGCAGAAATCCAAAAGGTTTTGTTGAAGTTGTGGGTAAAACAGACACTCTCCTACATCCTATAAATTGGTATAATCTTCGCCAGGGAGTGATTTAGAAACGCCTCTGAAAAATACAAAATGTGTGCATGGTTTGACTCAGCTCTTCTCTTTATAAAGCTCTTCCCTTTCTGGAGACTGACCCCAGAGATATCCTTATGTACATTTAAAGTGTTTGTACAAAATATTACTTAAAGCATTACTTAATAGGAAAAGATTGGAAGTGACCTAAATGTCCTTCAGAAGGGGACCAGTTCAGTAAAGTTGGGTACAGCTATTCATCGGGTCTGCCAGTTTATTTATAATTAAATAAATTATTTAACAATAAATAAATATTTTATTGTTATTTTTATTTATTGTATTATTTTATTAATAATAAGTAAATAACATTATTAAATTGAGTAATATTGATAGTATTATATTCAGTTAAGGTTAATGCTAAATATTAATAAATTAAATGTTAAATATAGTAAATATTGAATATTACATTAATTATTAAATGTTGAATTAGTATTGTTAAATGGTTTAAATAATGCTTAGATGCATTAGAAATCTCCAAAAAGGATAAACAAGACATTAATGAAGCAGTTGCCTTTGTAGGGAAGGGGACTGGGCAGGTCATATTACAGGGAGATGTTTTATAGTTTCTGATTTTGGAACCATGTGAATGTATTAGCTATTTAAAAAAACTAAACAGACAGATAGATGAAAGCCAGACAGAGTCATAGTCATAGATATAAAAACAGTTATTTAAGCACCAGTTTGAACTCGAGTAAGATTTATCATATTTGGGCAAATTTTTTTTTTTTTTTTTTTTTGCAAGGGAGAGAGCCTAGCAACTCAGACATTAAAGTCTTTTTTCAAAATTTTTTTAGTTTAATAGATTTAAGGGGTACAAGATGAATTCCATTACATGTGTATATTGTATAGTGGTGGAGTCTGCGCTTTTGGTGTACCCATCACCGGAGTAGTGTACATTGTAATGGGCAAAATCTTAACAGTGGTTCAACTCTCCATGCCATTCCATTACGTAATCTTCTAAATGTCTTTTCTTCTTATTCTACCAAACAAAATCTCTTCCTAAATAAGTGTATACATATACTTACCTTGGTATTTTTATGGAACCTCATAATGATTTTTTAATACTTAACAAAATTATGCATTTTCAATTTATAAAATTTTTTTCACTACTTATAGCAGTAAAGATTGCTAAGATTTTTTTTTACCAGTAATAGTAACGATTTATAAGACTTTTTGCGTAGATAGAGAAGATTCTTACTACTAAAAAAGCGAATCAAGAATATTTCACAGTTGTCACTGATACTTTTTTACCACTTAAAATCAACAAATTACTGTGATGACACATGTAATAGGTAAGTCAAGCACTGTTAAAGTGTGAGACGTTGAATTTCTTTCAGGAGAATCTTGTTTCTTAGTCATTTTTCAAAGTTTCATGTGGTGTTCTTTAGTGACATATTGTGACATAGTGTTCTCTTCACTGTTATGCAATCACATTTTACTCAAATTGTTCACTTTCTTTTTTCTCATCTCTGCAAAATGAATTGAAGATTTAGTTGAACTTTTTCAGCTTCCTATTATTAACTTCTAAGTGCTGTATGCATATTCCCTATTTTGTCACGAAGAATATCAAAACACTGAAGAATTAATGAAATTCATATTTTTAAACTGCAGATTCATAGCAGTGAAGAATACAATGACTGAGCACAGTTTGGAGCTGCCGCTTTGATTCATGACAAAGCACCAGCAGTTTTACCCACCACTGCTTTAGCACCATTCGTGCAAAGATCGATACGATGGAAAAGGCAATTGGCATCTTCGTATTACTATGAAAGCAATTTCTGCCTCGTGGACCTGGACCCCTTGACAGGGTCTCAGGGACCCTCAGGGGTTCGTGGACCACATTCTGAGAAATACTGATATATACCAACCTCTTAGTTTCATAGCTGAGAAATCTGGGCCCTTGAAAAGAAAAGTAACTTAAACTAAGGTCAGAAAAGGTATTGACTGCAGAACTAAGATTTAGGACTCATGAGTTCTTCATTCTCTGCACAGTACCAACTCAGACCTCTTTAAATAAAACATGGTAAGCTAAACAAGAATTTATATATTTCTTAAGAAAACATAACACATTTTTCATTTTACTAAAGTAACCCAATGCTATTCACAGACTAACTGGACATATTGAGAGATTAATGTCATACCATTTTAAGCAGAAAATTAAACAACTCTCAGAGGGCCTTGAAAAGACCAGCTTGTTTTAAATTTTTCCTCTTTTTAACAGGTTTATATGTCCAAAGCCTACCGCTGAAAAAAATCACTGAGCAGAGACCACTACAACATTCCCATTTCTCAAGTGTGGACCTCAATGTGAAGGACTGTTCATTTTAGCCATTCCCATTAAAATGACTTTTAGCTTGAGTATTTAAAAGTAGAACATCAGAATGGACCAAAAAAAGGCCTTGTTAGACCTGAATTTAAGGGATCAATTAGGTGTGGTAGAAGTCTGAGTTAATATAATCAGAATACAATTTTGGTAATTATTTTCTGGAGTAGAGGTAAATATTGAAAGGAAAAAGAGAAGAATCTAACAAGACAGTGAAACATAAAGGAGAAAGTAGTTGATGGAAGGGAACAGAGGAAGTGGCAACATGTCTTATGAAGTCCACAAAATGAAGTAGAGCATGGCAAGTGCATTTTGACCACAGGGGCTGGCAGACTGGCTGGGTCCGCAGCCATGTTCAGTGGTCCTTCCTCCCTCCGATTTCTGAATTTCACAGGCTTTGAACCTGGATGCTGTAGTGCCTTACACTTTGAGTTTTTGTTTGTTTGGTTTTTAATTTAGTTGGTTTACTGTAGTTTTAGATGGCAGCATGATTAACATCTATATAGTTAAGAGAAAAATGTTAAAGAATGCATTTTTCAATAGCTTTTTCTTAAAATATTGTACTTGTGTATGCACATCTGTGTGCATGTGTGTGTATGTCATAGGGTTCACAGTCCTGCATTCACTATTTTAATTTCTTGACCATCTTCTGTGTCAGAAACTCATCTGGTTATGGGGATAGAAAGCTAAGGCTCCCCTCTCACAGAACCTGTGTTCTAGAGGAGGCAGACAGATGACAAGCAAGCAAGCAAGCATTCCAGGCAAAGGAAACAGTGAGCGCAAAGGCCCCTTGGCAAGAGTGCAGTGATGGAGGAGGAAGGAAGTGAAATGAGATGAACTTGGAGAGATAGGTAGAGGCTGGGACAGGTAGGTCCATCCAGTCAGGTACGGAGCTTGGGATTTATTCTAGGAGTTTGGGGAAGCTGTTGGAGGATTTTAAGCAGGGAGGAGGTATAGTCTGATTTACATTTTTATAAGATTTCTCTAACCTACTGTGTGGAGAAGAATCTAGGAGACAAGTATTCAATATGAAAATAGGGAGACCAGTTTGGAGGCTAAGGTAATGGAATCTAAGTAAGAGATAATGGTAACTGGAACTCAGATGGGAAAAGTGGACGGATTGAGTCTGTGTGTGCATGTACAGTAGACAGGATTTACAGAGGGCTAATGTGGCCATGGAGGAAAGTGAAGAATCAAGGATAATTCTTGGGTTTTGATTTTTATCTTGAGCAAATTGGATGCCAGTCAGTCACTGACAGGGAAACCTAGAGGTTGAAGGGAGAATCCAAGTCCTGTTTGGGACATGTTGCATTTGAGATACTTACTGAACATACAGGTGAAGATTGAGTATGCTAGTCTAAAGCTCAGGGGAGAGATCAAGGCTTTTTGGCTAGTAAGTGGGATTTGATGTTGTCGTCTAGGAAGAGAACAGAAAAAGAGTAGGGAAGGGAGCTATTTACCAACTAGCCTAGAAGTGTTTTATTATTTTAACATGAGATACTGATGTGCCAGGCTCATTATAAGCCCTGGATTTAGCAACATATTGATTGTTGGAACCTTAGTGTGAGTGGTTTCAGTAGAGTTGTGGGGAAGGAAACCCAGTTGGAGTGGGGTGAGAAGGGAAGTTAAAGAGATGGATAAGGAAATGGAGGAAGTAACTAGTGACAGGTTTTGCAAGAAGTCCTGCTGTTAAGTGAATCAGAGAAATGGGGCTAGAGCTTGAGGGTTGCTTGCAACAAAGGAAAGCATTTTCTAGAGAGGGGAGACTAGTTCAGAGCAGGGCCACTCAAACTGTGCTCTGCCAAGCAGCAAAGCATTTGTTAACATACAGAATGAGATGAGTACAACATTGAGAGGAAGCATTTGGTAACTTTTATAGCAACTTGGTATTGTTGAAACATCCAAGCCAGATGATCATTTTTCTATTAATTATTTTCGTTATATTTTTTAAAGGTATCAGTAACAAGTTGAAATTTTAAAAATAAAACAAAAACAAAAAAATGGTTCTTAGAGTTTAATAAGCTCCAGAATGTGTTTGAGAGCTGGTGGCATGATCCAGTGGAAAGGGAGAAATTGATTCAGGAGAGAAAGGGGAATAATATTAGGAGCAAAATCCTTGGGAAGAGAGAATATTGGGATAACAAGCATTAGTGGAGAGATTGCTCTCGAATAGGAGCAACAATATTTCATTCTTATTACAGGAGGGAAGTCAGAAAATAAAGGTGCAGGTGCAGGAAGATGGGTAGAGAGAGATTGGCAGGGAAGATGAGGGAGGCCCCTCCCGGTGCTTCAGTATCATCTTACGTGTCCCGGCTTCAACTGATAGCCAGGCAAACCCAGACTTTTCTTACATATGTAAAATTTTAAGTACTGAATGGAGTAAAATTCTCACTATAGTCACTATATGAATAGCCACTATATCAGCACTCTATGAATATCAGATGAAATTCAGAAGCATCTTGGCTGATGTACTATATGAATATCAGATGAAATTCAGAAACATCTTGGCTTGTCTACATGACTGCCTTTCAAATAGTGTAGAGTTGATCCAATAGTCAAAAAAAAAAAATACAGGCTGCAAGTTTTCTGCATTGAGTGATTTTTCAGTAGGAAAGTAACTTAGATTTTTTTTCCTGACAAAAGCAACATGAAGCTTATGTCCTAAAGTATAAAATTTTACTGGGACTCTTCTAAATTTAAATGGAAGTGAACTGATAAACAAATCTTATATGACCAGTCAGTTAAGTGTCATGACTTAAAATCATGGATCCTAGCACTGTGTTCCACTTAGAATAAAATTGCTTGTTTTACAGTCAATTTCAGTTAATTCATCAAGACATTAATTTGATACATTTGGTTGAAGCCAGAATGTGGTTATTCTAGAAGAGAGTAATTTCTGTAAACAAGAAGGAACAGTTGTGGGACATTTTAGAAGACGGTGGTTTTAGCTTTGAGCTTATAACAGAGTTTGAAAAGTCTTTTCTCTCTTCTATGAAGGTTGACAGAAATAAAGACAGAGACTGTGTCATTGTGAAGGCTCCAGATTTTGTGAGGTGACCAGGGAATTTTAGAACTTTTTACATTTCACTCCTAAACTTCATTGGAACGGAGGTTCAGGATGGGCTTTTTCCCGAGTGTGGAGTAGGCTTTATTTTTTCCTTATACTTTTCTGTGTTTGTTAAATATTCTGCAGTAAGTATTTGTTACTTTTCTAATTTTCTTTAAAAAAAAATCTTTATAAAAAGATTAGAGCAGTCTGAATCAATGGAGCTTCTGAATTACACACCCAGTTTTTAAATAAATCCAGTAGAGGGAAGATTTTGCAACTTTAGAAAGATGAATTGTATGATATGACTTTGTAATACTCTAATTTGGATTTTATGTTGCATTTTTAAAGAAATTATATGTTTTCTAAACCTGAAATGCATGCATTAAAGCAGTACGCATCTGTTTAAGTTGATGAGTTTCAGTGAAACTAATGGGTTAGTTTATTCCAGGCACATTTCATTAGGACAAGAAATTAAGGGTTGCAAAAAACAAGGAGAAATATATGTCTATTTTCTGTTGGTTTTATAGAGATAGTCTATGCGTGAGAACGTATATGTGAGATTTATAAAAGAAATTTAATAATTGTTCCAGGAAGCAAGCAGAGCTAAGTGATACAAGATTTTTTTTTTCACTTTATTCACTTGGATAAAAAATGTATTACATTGCCTATAGAATTTTGAGATCAGAATAAAAATGCCTTGGAAATTAACTTTTGGGGACCTTGTATGTATACATCTCAAGGCTCTCTTCATTCCTTTCATTTGCAGCTTCAGAATCAAAGTTGCTATCAGTAGGAGAGAACATTAATATCATATTTAGCGAGAAAGTATTCATTTACATATAAATGATTTTAACTTGTCTCTTTGGCAAATAAAACATTTATCACTGTTTTCCAGTTAGAGATTTCACAGAATAGCATTACATAAATGTTTTAATATTCCATCTTGAGGATTTCCTTATTTGTAAACTAATGCTTTTCCTAGTTCACAAGAGAGAGCAATATCAAATTTATCAAATAGGAAAAGCTATGTTAGAACTCTAAGACCTTCCTAATGAAATGTATTTTTCCTGTCAGTGTTTAAATTTTACAAAGAAAAGTAAGCCAATATAATATTATTGGCAACTTTTTAGACTTCCCTGAGAGAGTTTTTTAAAAATCCAAACCTGAAATTGCCAAGACCAGCTTTTAAAATCTTTTGTTTGACTATATCCCAAACTTTGGACCAACTTTGTCTCATTCTCATACACACTGAGTACTGATAACAGCTGTTTTATGTCTCTATCTGGATTAGGGCTGTTAAGTGCTGTAAGTCACTGTTGCATTTACGTAGGGAAAATCATTCTCTGGAGCTGGGCAAGAGAGTGGGAGGCAAGAATTCCTTTGTTTATTTAAAATCTTGCTTTTTTCCCACCTGGAAATAGAAAAAAAAAAAAAAAGAATAATTTGCTGTGAAAGTAGTATTTATTCCTGGATCCAGGAGATAAAAACTAGGTATGGCAGAAGATCTAATGTTTTCCTCTTAATTGAGCTTTCTTTTAATACTTAAAATATGATGAACTAATCAATGGGCATAAAGTTTCAGTTAAACAAAATGAATAATTTTTAGAGATCTACTGTACAACATTGTGCCTACAGTCAACAGTTATTGCATGTGTCCTCACATATTTAAGAAGGTAGATCTCATATTGTATTCTTACCACAATAAAATTATAAAATAAATATTTTTTAAATCTGATGGTTGGTTGCCATGGTATCTCCGTTAGTTAAACAGAAAAAGGAACACAACTGAAAGTGTATCATTAAAGTCTGACCCGCAGAGCAGAGATAATGAATGTTAAAGCGATCTCAAACACCCAGTCGTGGGAAGAAAATATGGGAAGCTGATATTTTTCAAGTGGATCATGAGTGCATTTGATCTATTTAGGTGGGCAGATCAACGGAAAGCCCTATCGACTTCGTCGTGACAGATACAATTTCTGGAAGTCAGAACAACGATGAAGCCCAGATCACACAAAGCACCATATCCAGGTTTGCCTGCAGGATTGTGTGTGACAGGAATGAACCTTATACAGCACGGATATTCGCAGCTGGATTTGACTCTTCCAAAAACATATTTCTTGGAGTAAGTGCTATTAATTAACAAGTTCATTGTTCTAAGAAAAACATCCATTATTATGACATAGAAAATTGGAGCAAAGAAATTTACTTTGCATGTTGCCTCTAGTTAGATTTCGAGATTTTAGTTTTCAAGTAGCTAGTTTGAAAAGCTGTCATTAAAAACCTGAAAATTATTAAAGCATTACTTATTATATTTGTTATATTAATTATAATATGTACAGTAATTACTTTGTTTAAAGTATATGTATTAACATTGTGCGTAATGTATTTATGGTAGTTAAGAGGTTTATTTCAGAGGGAAAATGGCCAATTGTAGATCAGAAGGACTTAAAGGAAAATGTTAGTGAGTTATTTATTCATGGAAAAATGTCGTATTGAGTGTTTGCTGTGTTCGCTGCTGGCTGTTATCAATATGGTATCACAGAGAAGAAAACAAGATTAAAAATCCCTGCCTTTGTAGAGTTTCCTTGTAAATAAACCCAAAAGTTTTAGTGAATATCCGGTTTTAATATAGTTCTCTTTTGAATTGGGATATTTTTGCAAGAAAAAAGAAAACACTCAAAATGGTCTAAAGTAAACAGTAAATAAAAAAAAAATATCGTCCCCCATAATAAGAAGCACCGAGGAAGGCCAGCTCCAGGGTTGAGTGACTCAGTGGCTCTAAGACATCCAGGGCCCCGGGTTCTTCTGTCTTGCCCTCTGCCACCCACAGTGCACCAACTTCCTCAGAAGAGGTCTTGCCACGGGCCAAAGCTGGCCACTGCGCTCCAGATGTCCCCTAACATTTGGCAACTTCCAGCCGAAGAAGAGGTGGCAGAGGCACTGTTTCTTCCTTGTCTCTTCTGAGAGCAAAGACACCTTTGCCTGAAGCCTCCAGAAGACATCACCCGTGTCTCATTGGCCAGAACCCAGTCATCAGGGAGGGGCGGGGGGTGTGGTCTTGGTTCTCCCGCTCCCAGTCAGGTGACTCGTCTGGGCTCCATCACCAAGGCGGAGGTGGGGCTGTGGCGCAGGCACCAGGACTGTCTGTCCCGCCGTCATGTAACGCTGCTCACGCTGTCCACCTGTGAGGGTGTAATTTGGTGGGAAAGCATAATGGCCACAACTTGTTGGCTTAACATTTTTTGAGTTTTGTACCTTTAACATGAAGTCATTTTTTTTTAATGACCGTTCTTTCTTCTGTATCCCAATAACAAGTACATGTGAAGCATTTTTAGACAGTAGGATAAGCGCACCATACAAGTGCAAGTGAAGAAAGAGAACATGCTAGATTCTTGGAGCCACCCGGGGGTGTGGGGAGGGTGGAAAGAACCCCTGAGGAAAAACACAGGCATCAGTTTTTTTTTTAAGCTCTTGAGATGAATATAATGTGTATCCAATGACAAATCATTCTCTGTTTTAGCACTTCTTTTATATTGTCAGAATAATTGCATATGTTATCCTTGCGATTATTAGCTTTAGATAGAAAATGAAAATTTGTCACCTTCCTCCCATCTGCCCCTACAATATTTTAAAGAAATTCCAGAATCCCTTCAACTTGAAGGCCATCTTAGCGATTGTTTTTCTGTTCCATGTTGTGTTCTCCAGGAAAAGGCAGCAAAATGGAAAAACCCCGACGGCCACATGGATGGGCTCACTACAAACGGTGTCCTGGTGATGCACCCAAGAGGGGGCTTCACCGAGGAGTCCCAGCCCGGGGTCTGGCGCGAGATCTCTGTCTGTGGGGATGTGTACACCTTGCGAGAAACCAGGTCGGCCCAGCAGAGGGGAAAGCTGGTGAGTGGGCTTCACTCTGGAAAACGTACCAAACTACAAAAACCTAACTCGAGGGCGGTCATCCCTCACCGCAGTTCATAACCTTTGTGTGGGTACAAGCTCCGTGAACCATAACCTAGGATAACGGGGGATTCTACAAGCACCCGAGAGTTAGAGGGCAATGGCCTTATTTCCTTTAAGCTTGTCCCAATAGTGGAAGTAAATTATCTTCTGCTACTTACCACCTTAAGAGCATAATCTTTTATCATATACCTCACCACAAAATTCTACTGAAATTCACTGTAAGGAGAATAAACTTATTTTTTTTGTAAAACTTGGCTGAGTTGGAAAATCCTGAGCTAAGACCAATTAGCAAAAATTATGAATTAAAGAATTTTTTTACTAGACTTTCTGGAACTAAGAAATAATTAAGTTAGCTTTTTTTCCTTGAGTTCATAGTCATAAATTAATACAGAATTCTCTATATTGTCCACCAAAAAGATACTTAAAACTTTTATTTATGATTCATATTCTGCATTGACCTGCCTTATTAATATCTTCCTGTAAATATCACCATTTAGCATCATGTCCTAAAGCAGTTGTTTTTTAACCCTTTCTTCTATGAAGAATAATTATAATACCTTAAATGGGAAACTTTGGGTTTCTGAGTTTGCCACAGCCCCGTGGCATGGCCACTGAAAGATTCTTAGTAAACTGTCCATTCCCGTGCTTTTGATTATTGGGTAGAAGCTAGAATAAGAGAACAAATGTCTTTTTCTAGAAGCTAGAAAAGAGGGAGTTCTTCAAAACTCCTGTAGAAAAATGTATGGGGAATAGAGGATGCAACCTAGCTCTTTCCAGAGAGAAAGAGGGTCACCGAATATTTCTAAGCAAGAAAAAGAAGACGGGGGACTGTTTCACTAACCTGGTTTGCTGTTCCCTGCTGAATGGTTTTGTTCAGGGAATTGTTACTTTTATATCTCTTTTATACTGGTATTTGGCTACGGGCACAGCCTCTGCATTGTACAGTAAAGCCTAGTCTTGGAGCATCATGCCTGAATAAAATATGAGAAGCACTTTCTAAGAAAGGCCAAGCACATTCAATAAATTGTGGTTAAACATTTTCAAGAAATTATAAATAGGGAAGGAAATGTGAAAGCAGTTTTTCCAGATAACTATTTCTGATCATCAGATAGTTTTATACAAAACTGACCTAGCCCGGCTGAACTGGTTATTGATCATTATAATGGCAAGAGTACAGAGTGAGTAACTGATTGCTGGGCGCAGGCACTGCATTAACATTTCAGACATCAGCTCACTTAATCTGCACAGCAGCCCTTTAAGGGAAGCAGAATCATCCCCATTTCATGGATGAAGACAGTGTGGCATAGAGAAGTCAAATACTGCCCAGTGTCACAGAGTTAGAAGGTGGCAGCAGATGGGGTTCAAACTCAGGTCTCCCTGATGGAGGGTCCAGATGCCTAATTACTACTCTGTGCCATCTCACGGGGAGCCACATGGCTGTCACCTGAAATGGTTTACACCAGAGCATTTGCCTCCCCGGGTGGGTGTGAAGCGCACACAGGAGTCCGTGAGAGACTTGTTTGTCCAGGAGGGCATGTCACAGGCTGAGTTTCTTGTCCACGCTGGTTATTGTTTGTGTAGTGACCCAGCTCAGACAGCTGTGTGTGCCAGAGAATTTTACAATGCTACTGAAAAGAAAGAACTCCAAAAATGGCTTGTATTAATGGGTTGTATTAAATACAGAGACTAATTTTGAAGTTAGTCCCTGTGAGTGACACTTAGATTTATGTGAAATTGTACTGTGCTGTTCACTAGCATACTGTTAACCTGGCCAGTAAGAAGGGTTTCCATCAGTCTGATCTTGGGCTTGTGGGAGGCTCTGAACAGATACATCCTCCTGCCATCTGCTCCTGTTAAACCTCTGGGGAAGAGTTTGTCTCTGCCTGCGAGGAAAGACTACTGTTCGTTTGAGCTTCTGTTTCAATTCATGGCTCTTTGGTCCTATGCATGTTGCTGGTAGCATTTGATATAAATTATGTCTCTCTGGAGATTAGATTCTGGGGACGGTCTCTCGCAATACTTGTCATTTGCAGTCTAATACAGAAATATGGGAAATAAAGTGAGCTACTGAAAGTCCCAAAATATTTGTTTGTTATAACAGTTGTAGATGCCCCTGGTTCTCACAGTGTGGAGCTAGTACCAGTAGAAGATAATGTATTAATATCGTACTCAGCATTTACTACAAATTAATACACTAACGTGTTTTTAACACATTGCCATGTTTTTTTCATCGTTCCAACAAATGATGGAACCTTAGTACTTTGTTTAATCAACAAAATTAATTAAATGGGGGGGAAATGTCTTTTTAGGCACTTAACCCCCTGAATAAATAGGTGAATGGACTTTGAGTTGTGTCCTACTCATTAAGCTAGTTAATGACAACATATGGTAACATTTATAATACTCTAGGAGTCTAGGAGTCCCTTGAGTATTTTATTAAATTATATTTGAAGTATTTTATTAAACTATACTGGCTTTGTATAAAATTAAGTAAATTTGGTTAAGTAGATTTGCTTACCTAATTTTAGGTAACATTATAAAAATAGCAATAGAGTTACTATGTGCAGGCTCTACAAAGTGCTTTGCATTAATTCTCTCTCAGGTGTTGCTTAAAACAACCTATGAGGTCAGTGTTATTATTGTTCCCATTTACGGATGAGGAAACCCGAGTTTTAAAACTTTAGTCATTTACTTATAAGTGGTGGATGAGGGTTTGATGTCTCTACATTGTGCTTAGTTGATATGTAGGGGCCATTGTGTTTTAACTGTCTCTTCCGCAACAGACTCAGTCTCTGTGCCTGCACTTAGCTTCTCTTTTTTGGTAGAATTTAAAAAATAAAACCTGAATCCACGCTTCTACACAGTGGCTAAGAGTGTCTTCACCATGCGACCTCCTGCATACTGTATTCTAGAGAAAAACTACACGTTTTGTTCACAGGTAGAGATAGCACACAAGAAATGAAAGTTAAGAGGGGAAGCAGGCCAAGTTTTGAGCAGCCATTATATGTTAATGGTTTCAAAATCAGGCTACCAGGTTTAAGTCCTGGTTTCACAACTTAGTAGATCTGTGGTCTTGAATCACTGACTTACCTCTCTGTGCCTGGCTTCCAAATCCATTAAGTTAGAATAATACTAGTACACGTCTTATAGGATTGTTGTAAGAACTAAGTCAGTCCAGTACCTGGAAAGGAATAGATCAGTGCTGTACACAGTAATGCTCCATAACTGGTTAGTTGTTTCTGCAAAGCAGAGGCCAGGAGCTGGGATCTGACAGTGAACACCAACCAAGTCCAGGGCTCTGCCCTCAAGTTGTGTAGTCTGGAGAAGATTGCAGATTGGGCAGCAAATCATTAGATCAACAGATACTGTGTGATGAGCACAGTCGTAGAGACAGTACTAAAAGGTACAGGAGTCCCTCGGAGAGACCTGCCCTAGACGTGGGAGTCAAGGGTACGTGGAAGATAAAAGACCACAGACCCCACATTTGTGATAAGACTTTATTATTTAGCAAGAACTGCCCTACAGGGAGGAAAGAGGGAGTTGTCTAGCAGCCAGAGGCGGGGCCACCACCAAATCTCAGTTTCTTACCACAACAGGATTGTTCTTTAGACACAGCTACATCCTGAGCTGAGACCTCCTCTGAGGATAGCCTGTGGTCAGCCAGGGAGGGGAGCTGGAGTACTCCCAGGGGGGACTATGGGGTACTCAGTATGGCGTTGGGGTGGGGAGGGGGCTTCGGCAAACTTACAAAAGGCTGTTTGGAAGGGGTCATAATGTTTGTCCTGTGCAGTATTAGGATTTATCATTTTATTGGGACTTTAACTTTTTCTAACTGCTAATATTTGGAAGGGGCTCTTAGTAGGAAGGGGCTGATTTCTCCATTCAGGGAAAACTTCCAGGGCAAAGTAACATCCCAATGAGACCTGAATGATGAGTAGGAGTTCGCTAGCTCAGGACTCGAGCCAGAGTGGGGGTGCTGTATTCTAGGCAGAGGCTGCTCTTGTACCTGCTGTGGACAATCCAAGTCCGTGAGTTCATGGACTCCACTCCCTCCGGCTCAGCATGGGGCAGCCCTGGTTTGCAGTAAGAAAGGGAAGAGTTACAGCTAGAGAAGTCGAGTGGCTGCATTAGGAGTGACCTTTCAGACATGTTAAGAAGGTTAGGCTTTATCTTGAGGGCAGTGGAAAACCAGCAAAGTCCTTTGAACCAAATATTGACATTTCTGGTTCTTTCCATTCCTCCCTCTTTCCTTCACACAGTTCTTTTTCTCTGCCCCAACCTTAATGGAGTGCACCCCTGGCTCTGTGCTCAGTCCTCTCTGCCCCCCAAGGACACTGCCTGGGCAGTCTCATCCATTCCCACGGCTTCCCCTAGGTGCCGATACATCCTAGATGTGTCTCCCAACCTGATCTGTCTCCACGCTGCATTCACACGTGCCTGGTGGGTGTGCGCCGCCACTCCAGGTACTCTGCACAACCCTCAGGTTCAGCACACCCGAAACTGAACTTACCTCTCTTTTCCCCACAGTCTGCCATTTCTCATTTATTTCCCTGGCTGTGGAAAGCCCGACTCTACCTAGACAGCCAGATATATAAAAGTCTGTCTTCCTCAAATCAGGAGCTAAGTGCCACCCCGTCCAATTCCTTGCCACCCAGTCCCTGCACCTCGTGCCCATTGCCGTGTATACCCTCTGTGGGGAGGTGCGCCCACCTCTCTTCCCAGAGAGAAAACCCAACTGTCTCCTCTACCACTGGTCTTACGGCCCTCCAATCCATTCTCCAAACTTCTACAAGTGACCTTTTTGAAAGGCAAATCAGTTCTTTTATGGCTGCCTGAAACCAGCCTCGCCCTCCAGCTTGGGTCTCTGTCTTGCCCACGTGCACCCTGAGCTCCATCCGGCCTTGCTCACCTACCGGTTCAGCCTCACTGAACTCTTGCTGTTCCCTCGGTGCACTTGCTGTGTGCCTCTCCTGCCTTTTCTGGTGTGCCCTCCTTCCACCCTGCCTGCTGACTCCTGACATCTTTTTCAAGTCTCTATTCAAGGAAAACCTTTTAGAAATCATTTCGGACTGTCGTCATCAAAGTAACAGCAGCAAGTATTTACCTAGTGTTTACTGCGTGCCAGATACTATTCTAAGAACTTGGTATTAACTTATCTAACATAACCATTTTACTAAGGAGAAACGGGCACAGGGAGCTTAAACAACCTGCCCAAGGTCACACTGCTAGTAAGTGACAGAGCCAGGGTTCACACCCAGAGTCCACGCTCCCAGCCACTGTGGTGCCACAGCCTCACACGGCGCTTGTTGACCTTCCCTCACTCCCGGCTCTAGGCATGCCTGCCTCCCACTGCAGAAGAGCGGGTCTCGGCAGGATGGGGAAGAGGTTTCCTTGGTCTTTGTTACCCCCGAGGCTTAGCACACATCCAGCATGTGGAGGCGGTGGGCAGATTCTTGCTGACCATGCCCACCTCTGCTTCTTGTCAGCTGCTCATCAGTCTCTTAAGCACTTGGTATGTAGCAGAGACATCCTTCTAAAAAGGAAGACTTATATTGAACTGTTCAGCTTCAAACCTCAGGAATGAAGGATGAAAGATGGATTTGAGGTGTGGAGGAAGCAAAGGATTACCAGGAGTGTTTTGGATCATTGCTGTAATGATTACAGGCCCCCAAGGGCCTTCTAGACTGGCTCTGGTCGAAATAAGAATGAGTCTTCACTGGATGGACTCTTTGGACATCTCCCATCCTCATGAGATCAGTGAGTAATTATGTTGCCAATTTAAGGAGTTAAAAATAAAAATCTGAGATGATGTGTGAAGTTCATTAAAATAACCCCTACATTAATTGAACATGTAAAGCTGGGTATATTGTGCTGAGGGCTTTGTACATGTGGCAGGTACGTATCTTATCCAGTGTTCAAATGAGGAAACCAAGGCTCAGAGAGGCTGGGTTACTCCCCCTGTCCTGTTTTTAATGGGACAAATCGCCTCCCTGTGTTGTCTTCAAAGATGGTTTTTTGGTTATTTTGAGAGGAAAGAATGTTGGAGTGATTCGCTTGAGAGATTTGCTGTATTTTGCTTTTAAAAGGCGTGTCTCTCAAACTTACAGGTGGAAAGTGAGACCAACGTCCTGCAGGACGGCTCCCTCATTGACCTGTGCGGAGCCACGCTTCTCTGGAGAACAGCAGATGGCCTTTTTCATACTCCGACTCAGAAACACATAGAAGCCCTCCGGCAGGAGATCAACGCTGCACGGCCACAGTGTCCCGTGGGGCTCAACACCTTGGCCTTCCCCAGCATCAATAGGAAAGAGGTCGTGGAGGAGAAGCAGCCCTGGGCTTATCTCAGTTGTGGCCACGTGCACGGGTACCACAACTGGGGCCACCGGAGCGACACAGAGGCCAATGAGAGGGAGTGTCCCATGTGCAGGACTGTGGGCCCCTACGTGCCCCTCTGGCTCGGCTGCGAGGCGGGATTTTACGTAGATGCAGGACCGCCAACTCATGCTTTCACCCCCTGTGGACACGTGTGCTCAGAGAAGTCTGCAAAATATTGGTCTCAGATCCCGTTGCCTCATGGAACTCATGCATTTCATGCCGCCTGCCCTTTCTGTGCGACACAGCTGGTCGGGGAGCAAAACTGCATCAAATTAATTTTCCAAGGTCCAGTTGACTGATGCCCTTGACAGCTATCTACGACTTTATTAACAAGTTACTGTGAAGATTTTGCCACTAACTAGATTTTACCTTTTTGTAATGCTGTTTATTAAGGGGAGGGGGGACTAGGGCTGGGACAAAAGAGGGGACGCAGTGATGAAACATGGCAGGAGCGTCACAGATACCAGCGGTGTGTTGCATGCTCAGAACGGCGGCATCGTCATTGAAGTCTGCTTGATTAAACTGTAATACCTTTGTAATAATTGGATTTTAAATGCCATGCTTTTATTTTTAACCTTGGGTTTTTAACCAGGTTTTTTCCTTTTTAAACTTGGACAAGACTTTAAGTCATATTTTACAAATGTAGAAAAAATGTATTCAAAAGTTGTTGGCACTTAACGTGCAGCCTTCAGTACTGCGTGATATAGGCATTACCTGAAAGACATGCAGTGTCTGGAAATACTTGATACTAGCTAGACTCGGACCAGATTCCAAAGGGGCGGCTCTATACAATGTGATTGGTGCATAGGAGACCTTAGGCACAGGTGGTTGTTTTGAAATCTGGGGCTTTTTTCTGGTTTATTATGCTTTCTTTTAGGGGGAGAGAATGTTCATATACTGTGGGCTTTTTTTTTAACTTTAGCAGAATTTACTTTATACACTCATTCATCAAATACGTGGCATTTCAAACAAAGAATTTCCCATAACTTTTTAATCTGCCTTTTGTTATTTCTGCTTGATATGATTTGTCACTGATACTCATCTTGCATGGCCAAAACTGTTTGGTTGATGAAAATATGTCAGCTCTTAAAATTTAATTAACTGAGGGTAATTACGACAGCAGTAGACACGGCCTAGGTACTGGACTACCAAGTTTTTTGCTTACTGAACTGTTTTAAGATTTAAGGATGATTAAAAATAAGCTTTTACTTTTTAAAACCACTTGTTGAGGTTTTGTAAGGTTTATAGGTTTTTTTCTTCCTTGAGAAAGCCAAATTCTGTGAGCCTAAAACCAACAGATCACAATGATGCAGTCACTTTTGTTCACTCCCTCACCACCATCTGTCACCTTCCCTTGCAGCTTACAGAGCCCTGCAAGTTTTGAAAATGTTTGCAAATCAAACTAAATTTAAATGTGATCATTAGATATACACAACACCAAGTGGTACATCTGCGGAGATCATTTCAAATTCTTGATTTTGAGCGAGCAAATGAGTGTTTACTGAGGAATAATTAAATCAGCATTTCAGATGAGCTCCTCCACCCCTCTGCGTTAGTTTCATTTCGTCTGATTAATAATTCTCAGATGCTCATTCTCTGTGCTGGGTACCAGTAGCATCAGCGCTCCCAGAATATGCAGATCCTTCAGGACAGGAGACTGGTAGCAGCTGGCTGAGATAAAATAAATCCCTGCCACATGGAGCAAGTATTTATTTAAACTAACATTCTCTCAAATTGACTATTGCAGCTTTGGGTGACCTTTTTTTTTAACCTTTGTAAATATATATAATTTATATGATTCTAATATACTATATCCGTACTTGAATTGGTTGTTCGTGTTTTGCCTCCTGGCAGATATTTTGCCTATTTGCAGTCGTTCTAACCTATTTGAATACCCTTTTCCTTAAAATGATATGATTGCTGCTGTTTAATTTGACTTAGTATTTTAAAAGTTCAGCCTCTCAGTTTTAAAATAGCTTTATTTTTCAATGGAGATCGTTGTTTAGGATGAGGCGTTTTTGGTTTGGTTTGGGGTAATTTTTAAACGATGTGAAAATTCAACAACAGTCCTCTTACTGACAGCTTCCTCTATTCTGTATAGCTTACCCTGCCTGCAGACAGAAAATGAAAGAAACAAAAAAGGACTTGCCTAGAATAATATATTGAATGCCTTTTGATTTAGCCAGAGTCTCCAATGATTAGCTTTCACTGATAAGAGTATATCTTTTCAACTTGTGATTCTTTGGGCTCCAAAGAACGATAAAGGAGGCTCTTGGTCCTTTTCTTTCCTACGTGGCTAGAAGATGGCTTAAGGATTCTTGATCCCGTAAAAACTTCTTATAAGCTAAGTGGTCTTGCATCCGAACAGGCTGGATTTTACCTACCAAAAAAATATATATATTTTTCCAGAAAGTTATGCATATCATAATTTTCCATTTCAAAAACTATATATAAGTCTAGTAGTTCTGCATGTGACATGTGCCCAAAAATAAAGTTACCTTCCAACCTGAAAAGTCTTGGACTTTTAGTGAACTCAGATACCTTAAGTGTAAGTTGAAATTTGGGTAGTGATTTCCAAGCTCTTGGAAGAGGTAACAGCGAACCGCCCTCTATCCGCTCCGTATCTTTTCCTCTGGCTTCCAAGTGAGGTCACCTCCCACCCTGCCTAAGGAACCGCAGGGAGGTGGCAAGTCTGCAGAAAGGAAACCATGCTAGTCTTAGCCATTCGTAGTAGGGTCCCTTTATGATTTTGACTAATGAGATTCCTTTATAATTTTTTTCCAGAGCTGAAAGCAATTTACTTTGTGAGAATAAATAACTCTAGCTCACCAAAGTAGAGTAGTACAATTCAGAAACGTTAACTTCTGAAAGGTCACTTCTGTTTTTATTTTTGCTTGCCATCACATTAAAGGATGAGTCCCACTCCCCTGTATGTATACATAAGGAAATTGCTGACCAATTATCTTGATCCCAGTCTGACTAAAATGTCTTTTGTGAGTAGGTTTCCATAAGTAAAGCCCCAGTGATGTATTCCCATAGAAATATTACTTTTTTCAGTTATGTCAGTTTACTACAAAAAAAAAAAAAAAAGATTCAGAGTGGATGGAGTACAACTCTGAGTATTTTTCTAGTCTGGAATTTTTTATTAATAATCGGTGCTGCCGGGTCATGCATGCTGCAACTCTCAACATTTCCCTTATTTGGTACAGCTTTTTGCAAAAAGGGCTACAGCTCACACTGCAGAGAAAAGTATTAAGTTTTCTGGATTTTTTTTTCCCCCTAACTGTGGCCCAAAAGAATTAAAATTTGTTAATATAAATAGAGAGCATATTTATCATTCCTTGATAGTTAATTATAGAGTTTGGTAACTTTTTGCCTCAGGGAAGCCATGTGATATATAACTGGTTACAGAATTTCAGGGTTAGGGTTTAAAGAAAGGAGAAAGCCATTGGAAAAATGATGGGCTTCATTAAGGAGACTAATGAATCTGTATGCAGAAATGTGCCAGGAACTGGCATAAACATGATTGTAGTAGAATTTATTTTCCAGTACCAATAGGGAAATTATTTTAAGTTATTACATATACTGTATTAGGAAAGTTGAGGAGAACTCCTTTCTTCATAAAGCTTCAATGCCTTTTATTTTTTTTGCTTTCACAGAAAAACTAAAACCTCTGTTATTTGGGAGCTCAGTATTGTTATTTGGGCACTTTTGAGAGTTTAAAGCATGTTTTCTACTTAATTTAAGTGTAATATAGGTTATATAGAATTGTTACCTGCAGTTCTATGATTTTTCTCAACTTTTCTTTTTTGAAGCCATTCTGTTCTTTGGATGTGCATGAAAGGGTGTATGATCGCACCATTGTAAATGCTGGGTGAAAACTAGTTATTTTCATGCAATCTTGCCTCATAACAGTGGAACTTCTGAAAGACAAACCACAGGACCTTGGTTTTAACCCAAATCCAGCCCCATTCCCTTGGCTGTCGATCTTGTGTCCCAGTAGTTTAGTCTTTGAGGACTAAGGACATGATGTTCCTCCTGCAGTGCTGGAAACACGGCACACAGCTCTGTTATCATTTCTTTATGATTCAAAGGCCAATGAGACAACTTCAGGATCTTCTTAAGAGAACGTAAGCATTATTGAAGTAGTAAAACAAAAGAAGTTTCAGTATTTTTTTTTTTTTTAGTAACACTTACATCCTTTTGAATAAGTTTTTGCCCTCATGAAGAATCCTCTAGAGGAACATAGGGAAAAACAAATATTTTTCCAGTTCTACTTAACTGTTTCTAAATGTGTTTCTAAACAAAAACAAGCTGGATGAAAGGAAAGCTATTTCTTTTTAGCTGAGATGACAGATTGCTTCTCTGTATTAAATAGTCTAGAAGTTAAGGGGGTGGTCATATTTACCATGTATAGTGTTATGAGCAGTTAAATTTTATGGATATATTTGTAAAAGTGTTCTTTTATATTTCATGTCAAATTGAAAAGTTTATTTCTTCACTATTGTACCTGTGGAAATACAAGCCATTTTACAGGAAAAAAATCTTCAAAAAATATTAAACGGATCTCAGTATGTTTGTGAGTTGTTGTCTTCAGACTCTGTGGTTATCACTGGGTTCATCAGGACATTCAATAGGAAATTGATACAAAAGTACACTTGATTTTTGTATTTCTCAGACTTTTAAGTTAATCTCAAATAACTGAGTTTATAAATTGTTTTATATCCTGCACAATACATATTTAAATCTGGATTCTGAAAATCCCCTAAATTTTTTTATTAAGGAAATTCTTATGGTGCTTATATTACTATTTCTTATGCGATTACATCACTGTCAAATAAATCTAACTTCCAGGCAAATTTAACCTGGCTTGTAGACTTAATGGGTTTTCTTCATGATCATTACAGTCATATTGCTACTTTTGTGACAGACTTCATTCACTTTTAATGACATAGTATTGTGTGTAAGCCTTCAAGCCTTAAACTAATATATCTATTATAAGAAAATATATGTATTTATGATAGTTTTTTCCTTATCACAGTATTCAAGGAGTCAATATTATTGAGGGAAATAGATTTTTCATTTCCAAAAAATGCACATTTAGATAGACTTTTATTTCGGGGGATAAATGTTCCATACTTTATCAAATCTAAGATCCCATGAATTATAAGATGTGTTGTAGAAAAATACAGCCAATTACAATTGTAAGATAAATCCCCTCTGGCAAGACTGCCAAGACCATTCAGTGGGGATGGAATAGTGTTTTCAACAACTGGAGCTGGAACAACTGGATATCCACATGCAAAAGAATGAAGTTGGACTCCTACCTCGCATAATACACTTCATCATTCAACTTTAGCGCGTTACAAAACTAACGATGCCGTGTTGCATTTGCCAAATGTAGTTAACAATACTTATAACTTGTTGCGAAGTGTCACTTAAAATGGTAGCTTTAGGCTGGGCATGGTGGCTCACACCTATAATCCTAGCACTCTGGGAGGCCCAGGCAGGAAGATTCCTTGAGCTCAGGAGTTTGAGACCAGCCTGAGCAAGAGACGCCATCTCTACTAAAAATAGAAAAATTAGCCGGGTGTCGTGGCGTGCACCTGTGTCCCAGCTACTTGGAAGGCTGAGGCAGGAGGATCACTAGTTCCCAAACTCACGTCAGTTGTCGATATTATGTAATTAAATATCATAGAACCTCATGAGATATGAGAATCAAAGAGTTGTTTTGCCTATGAAAATTAAGTTGAATACTTTGAAAGGACTCTAAACAAGTCACTTAAAAAAAGGTTTCACGTGTGGGCAAGAAAACCGTAAAAGGTTGGGAAATGTACGGGTTTTGTGAAGTTTTTGCTCAGATTGTCCCTGGTAACTTTTGGTTCTCACTCCCCTTTAAAGACGCTAACAATCAGAAATGATTCATTGCGAATGTGGTTCATTCAAGAAAGACAACTTGGATCTTAGGTAACTGGACCTATACTCAAAGAAAAGGCTTTGGCATACTATCAAAATGCTAGTATACAAATGTGCGTTTGTGTTTTTAAGTTAAAGTGAGGTGTTACAATAAATGCATGAAGTATGTATTCTTTTTTATAAGTTCCCTGCTATAAATGACTTTCAATGAACTGAATAACTACATTGGATAAGAGTTTCTGCCACAGTTCAAATAGGGCTTTTGTGCACCCAACTAGAAAACTTTTATCAATCTGTTTTTCCAAAGTAAGTTTAACAATGGGTTTGTTTTCATTTATTTCCTTCATTAATTCTATCAAAAAATATTTATCAAGCCACCACTGTGTTCTGGGCACTACACTAGCCCCTTGAGGAGACTGGTGTGAATAAGGTCTAAGATTGGCCTAAGACTAACTTTTCAGCCTATGGGGAATACAGATAAGTAAAAGTAAGCATCATGCTATAGGAGCACAGAAGAGGACTACCCGATCTATATTTGGAGGGTGAGAGAAGGCTTTACTAGTAGATGAAGTATTTGAATTTATTCATCTCCCATTTTTACCCTTTGGATTTGATTAAGCACCATTTTTTTCATTTTTGTTTTTTGGGCTTTTTTCCCAGTTAAAAAAAAAAAAAATCTTCCCCAAAACTCCTTGGCCTGAAACCAAATGAGAATTATCTTTGATAAATTATTGGCTTGTAACTTTATCCCTGTGAATTTTGACAATGCCGATGTAATAAGCAGCTTCTGTACAGTTCGGAAGCCAGATTTGCAGGCACAGACACAGACCCACATGCCTTGGGTCTTGCTTCCCCAACTGCCAATGGTAACCATGCTCCCAGGAAGCCCAAGTTAAGGAAATAAGGAAAACCATCATCATGGCCATTACTATGTGTGCTACCAGGTTCCCCAAATTTTTTATTGAATGCTGGACATTGTATATTAAAAGGAAAATTTTAGAGGCTTCAGATGGTGTTCTTCACCAGGGAGGAGTCATGCTTTCTTTTGCGGGGCAAGCTCAGAAGAGGCTAACTAACTTTGACTAAGCAAGTCAAGTCTAGACTCCTGTGACCTTCAACCAAGAGCCTGGTTTATTCCCCAGGGCCTTCCCCCTGTGGGTCCTGAACCAGAATCCTTGTTCCCTATGCATAATGACCCAGCCAAAAACTTCACTCTCTTTTCAGAGGCTAGCTACTTAACATTTTAGCCTTTTGCTCTGTTAACCTCTTGAAGAGAAAACATACTATGTGCCAGAGGCACTTTTCTGCCCCTTGCCAGGGTTCTTGGCCTCTTAAATTTCCAGCTTTGTCTTTTGAACCCTGCAAGGCTGTCCAGAGCTCTTCTGGTTTCTCTGCGTCCAGTAGCAGACTTTTGCTCTATATCTAGAATCTGCAAATGGCCCAGGGTAAAAGAAGTTGCAGACGAACAGCTCACCTCTCTGATTCCACCCTCTTAAGATTATGGCCTTTCTAGGCTTCTATGCATCAACAGCCCTCTTATGCCTTTTAACAGAGTTTTAAAGCTAATTTTTTTATGCAGCATTTCTAGTTATTCTGGGTGGCATTTGTCTGCTGCATGACATCCTATTCAGGGGCAGAAGTCCTAAGCCTGTATTTGGAACCACAGGGCAGGAACTGTGTTCAACATGTAGCTTTTTAATTATTCAATTTCTGTATCAGGGCTATAAAAATTTCTCCTCTTTTCAGAAAGTTAATGTTCTGTAAGATTTGATAAATGCATACCAAAATTCATTTTTTTCTCCTTTTAATATCAAATGGTCAGGTTTTCTTACAAAAACATTAGAGCATAGCATTTGGGGATTCCACATTAAATGTTCAGCAGTGATTTGTTAAATCAACTTAATTTTAATGGGGCTTATGGACTCACTTGGAGTTGACCAGAATTAGTTTTGGAGGAAGATGCATCCTCTCCCTCTGTTTTCTGAGGGAGCCATTATGCATGCGAACAGAGAGAGGCTTGAGCTTTGGCAGTTCAGGCACTAGAATAAGCTGGTTTTGCCCTGAAGAGCTTCAGTTGGTCACTTGTACAGAAAAGCCAGTGGACTCAATTTTGGGGAAATATCAAGATCCCAAACACCAGACTGTCCAGAAGGATCTTACTGTCTTTAGTGAACTCTCAGCAATCGGCCTTCCTGTGAGGCCATGGCAACTGAGGCAGGGCAAAGGTCAGAGTGACATGGAGAATAGATTACCCCAAATCAAAGCCCAGATAGAGCTGAGGGCTTGTAAAGGGCTGGCTCCTTGGCTTAAAGTCACTTTGATCTGGGTCCTTGAGGGAACTGGAGTGTCTATTTCCATTCAGAAAGGAGAGGAGAAATGCTCTGGAAACAGTACCATCTGTCTCCATATCCGCGAGCCTCTCCCTTCCGGCCTCCACCCTGCAGTTCCCTGTCAGTCATCAGAAAGGAAGGTCCGCCTGAGCTGACAGGGGCCTTTAGAGAGAAGATCGTTATGTTCTCTCGGTAGGTCACCCCTCTGTTTAAGAAGCAAACCTCTCGTCTCCCCACTGCAGAGCATCTCCGTGTTCTAAACCACGCCGCTGGTTTTAACGTGTAACGTGTGTCCTGTGCTGCTTCTTCAGCGAGAGTCAGGATTCTCTTTTTTAAAATACTTGGCATTCCTCAGAAGAAAGATGAACACCTCCAGTGTTCTCGGTCGCTCCTGTTCTAACGGCAAAGTCAAGAGTTGCTTCTTTCCCTAGCTGCCCTCTGCGCCTCACAACTGCGCAGGCGCCTTCTCCCCCCGCC
Source organism: Indri indri (assembly GCA_004363605.1). NCBI lineage: Eukaryota > Metazoa > Chordata > Mammalia > Primates > Indriidae > Indri > Indri indri. The sequence goes on from RJWJ010001474.1 coordinate 128,195, forward strand.
CCGTGCCCTGGCTGGTGTCACAAGCCACCGCCACAGCAGATGCGGGGAGATGCACGCGCGCTGCTCCGGTGAAGGAGCTAAAAGAGCAACAGCTGGGGCAATTTCAGGATTTCAGCAGGTAATCAAGCGACTAAGTGCAAAAGCGGGATCTGACAATTCTACAGGGGACCGGGACAGAGAGCAGCGAGAATTTGAGCTTCAAGGAGACTCGTCCTCGGCTACCAATGAGAGATGAAAAATGTAAACCTGGCGACTTCGCCCAGCTAAGCACAGCAGATTTTCCCACGTTAGACTTACTCCCTAAATAGTAGGAATACCCTTTCTCATCTCACATCTGACTTTCTCAGATATATTTATTCCAGTTCACCTATATATATGGGGTTACATTCATCACTGGTTTAATAATATCATTCAATGGACTTATGAAAAGATGGGTATTTTCAGGGAGGAAAATTGTGCCAATATAGGCTGAGGCTTATGGACAGTGTTCCTTCTGAAATGTTCTTCCCAAGTCTAAGGGATAATGATTCTCAATAAAGGGTGACAAGTCCCTCTTGCTCCCCTTGGAAGGTTATACAGCACATAGGGGCCAAGTGGGCATTCAAGGCTTAGAAAGAAGGGATACTGTGCCTTGTTCTATTTTGTTATTAGACATAGGGCAAAAGCAGGTTGTAAGTATTAGCAGAGTGGCTAAGAGCACATACTAAAGCCAGTCTGCCTAGGTTCACATCCCAGCTCTGCCACTTGTAGGCTCTGGGGGCCTTGGACAAGTCCCTTAATTGTTTAATACCCACCTCAAGTAATTTTATGAGAATTAACTTATTCACTGCATGGAAAATATGAATACTTAGAACAATGCCTAGCACATAGTAAGCATTCAGTAAGTGCTATCTCTTACGTAAAATCATGTATCTTTTCAATAACAAGCACCTGTTGAATATTTGGGACACCGGAAAATAGCACTATAGAGTAAAAATATTCCTTTGATATTTTTTAAATGTCTTTGTATTAGTTAGAACTCTGTCGGTTGCAAATTCAGAAATCCAATTTCTGGATGAGCCTAAGAGGACACAAAAGGAATTTATTGGTACTTGTTCCTGGGAAATTCACTGTGCATCTTGTTTCAGGAACTGCTTCTCTCTTTCTCTCTCTCTCTCTCTCTCTCTCTCTCTCTCTCTCTGTCTCTTGGCTGTGCTCACATAATTATGCCTGTAATCTTCCATGTGATGGGAAAGACGGCCACCACCAGCCCTTGGTTTATACCCTCCTGGCCTCATATCTCCAGAAGAAATGGTCTCTCCTGATGCTCCAGGACAGGAGTCCTAGGAAGGGCTGTGATTGGCTCAGCCCAGAGCCAGTTACTATGGATGAAGGGATGTTACTATCTAGCTAGGACCAGGTGCTTCCTCCTGTACAGCTTGGGGTGGGGAATGGGGAGTTTGGGGGCCCAAGGAGGGAAAGATTGGCAGCAGCAGCCCCAACCAAACTACACCCATGGAATCAGGTCCCCATGGGAAAGAGTGGTCCTGATGTCAGAGGGAACTGGCACTGGGGGTGATGTTGTGCCATCTAAGCAATAGATGCCACCTGGAGCTTCCTGGGAAACAGGCTGGTTAATCAGCAGGAGCCTGCATTGCACATTTCATAAGGCAAACATCTATTATAAACATATAAACATCTAACTATGTCTTCAGATTTCCTAATCAATAAACAATAACAATAACACTCTAAAAAGTAATTGTAACTATGTGTAGAGACAGGATCTTTATTCTCCTGTATAGAGATGGCATATATATTAAATATACTTCATCTATCATGCCAACCTATACAAATTGGGTGTGAATTCCGAGAACATTGTGTTGAGATTCTGAGGTTGCATCCTTACTCAGACAAAACGATACTTACCATGGGTATCATTTGGGGAGTGGTGGTACACATGCCAGGTGACAACTGCCTAGATAATGCTGGCTTAAGAATGCTTACCCCCCAAACTAAGGACGTTACATACGGAGGGACTTTCAGTTAGAGTCACCTCTCAGGGTTGAGCTTCCAAACAATGCTGGGACTAATTCAAATTGGCCAGTTGACTGCCCAGCATGGCAGATTATGCACACAAGTGAGCAGCCTCTCCACACCACATGTGTTAAGAGGCTGACTCATCTCTGTTTAGAAGGTAGAAAATGCTGATTTACCACTTTCAAAGCCCTCCATCAGCCTCTTGCAAACCTTACCTTGAGATACTTTACCGTAAATCAACAAATAAATAGGACAAGAAGGTAATTTAAATGTTTCTCTTTCATTTTAGCTTTCTTGTAGTTTAATACTTCAAATGAGACTGTATATGTTGTTTCACCAATTGCTGGCATAGTAAGTGCTCATCAATGGTAGC
>RJWJ010001475.1:0-130581 GCA_004363605.1 Indri indri
TCTCTACCAAAAATAGAAAGAAATTAATTGGACAGCTAAAAATATATATAGAAAAAATTAGCCGGGCATGGTGGCGCATGCCTGTAGTCCCAGCTACTCGGGAGGCTGAGGCAGTAGGATTGCTTGAGCCCAGGAGTTTGAGGTTGCTGTGAGCTAGGCTGATGCCACGGCACTCACCCCAGGCAAGAGAGTGAGACTCTGTCTCAAAAAAAAAAAAAAGAAATTTTAGTGAAAGGTAGAAACTACTTCAGAAATCAATTTCTCTGGTCCTTTATATTAATAATAGCATTTGGCTTCCCATTGGTCTTTGGAGTTGTTTATTAAATATTTGTTTTTGACAACCTCCTCATTATAGTTTCTTAAAAAGTGAGTACTGGTTTGTAAAGAATTATCAACATTATCCATTCCATTTATGAAGAAGAGGAGAACAGCTAATAAACTTCATTGTAAAATTCAAAATGAAAGAAAAGAAAATGTCTTTTCTGCGCACTGTGAGAGTATCTGCTAACATTTACTGAGGCTGTGATGTTATACTGTCATAAACCTTAAACTCAAGTACTGATTGCTAACTTTTTCTAGACGCTAAGGATATAACAGGCATTTAGTTAGTGGTTTTCACAATTGTTCACATCAGCTCCACAAAGTTCATAGCAAGAACATTCCGAAAATCACCTAGTTATTAGCTGTGGGAATTTGAAACAAGTTCTGCCTAATTTCTAAACCGTAACATTTTCTTAGGCTTTGGGGGCCCAAGAATCATCTAGGGTGCTCATTTGAGAATATACATTCCAACATCCAACTACTCCCGAATTCTGATTCTGTAGGTCTGTGATGGGGCCCGGAAATCTACATTTTCATCAAGCAGCTCATCTAAATCTGAAGCAAATGGTCCATACTTTGAAAAATGGAGCAAACTGAAACTGCCCTTCGATAACGGGGTGCAAGGTGAGAACTGTGGCAAGGGTCTAGCTAAAAACGATGACAATAACTAGTAACCATCCCCCTGTAATTGCCACTCTGGAGCCACACAGCTGGTGTCCATAAAGAGTCTTAACTTTCTCCGTAGATAACATCACCTTTTCTGAACCTAAAGGTAGTTTTCAAGATATCTTCCAGGCTGGGCATTGCAGTGGATCAACTGGCCCACCCAGACCAGCGGCCCAGACCAAGAAACTGACTCAACTGGAATTGTGACCCCAGGGACTGGAGCAACACAGGAAGATGATTTCCACATCCCTGTAACAAATGAAATTACCAATCCCTTGCCTGCTAAACTATCCTTAAAAACCCTGTCTTTCAAATTCTCAGGGAGGCAGATTTGAGAAATTTCTCCCATCTCCCCGCCTAGCGCTGTGTGGAATAAAGACTCTCTGCCATAAAACCTGCTGACTCAGAGTACTGGCTTCTTCTTGGGCAGTGGGCAAATGAACCTGGTTGGGCAGCAACAAAACCATGCTGGTTACCGCTGGGATGCACGCGGCCCCTCTGACAGCTGCTCTCACTTGTTGATAAGAACCTCATCCCAAAAGTAGATTTTGATCTCTGATATGAAAGCTTAGTAAAAATGCCTGTTTATTCTGTGTTCTCTAATGTCATCGAGCAAACATGTTGAAGAAAAATAAAAACTTCGTTCTGAGTCAAACCAACTTTAAGTCTGTTAGGTTTGTTCCAGGTGGGAAGCTGAAAAATATCATAAAGCCTATAAAACAAAAACCACAGGGGGCTAAAAAGTCTAAGGTTTAAATCTAACTTCAACCACAGACAGCTGCAGCAACGCCGGCATTCCTAGCCCCCCTGGTAAGGACAAAGCTCTCCCCTTCCCTGTCTCTGCAGGAATTACTCTCCCCCCCAAAAAACCTTGTATAAAACCCAAGGCTTTCCCCTCCCTCGGGGTGGACACTTTTTGGCCTCCACCCCATCTGCACCCAGATGCTTAGAATAAAACAGCATTTTACTGCACAAAGCTTCGTGTGTCTCTCTCTTGGCTTTGGACCTAACAAAGTCATTACTTCAGAATGACTTAAATATCTAATAACAATCAATATGTTAGGTAGATAGTGAGGGATTCTGGGTCTCCTAGGGACAAAAGTAGGTGCTGTTGCCCCCATTTAGTCCTGCTGATTCTCCATACCTGGGGGAGGGTGGAATACCCAATGAATCTGCCAGTCAGAACTTGGAGTGTGAGCTGCGAAAGAATGCAGAAGACTCTCTAACATGGGCCAAGCCACACGGGTACCATAAGTCTGAAAAAAGTGACCTAGAACCCACATGCGCAGTAAGACTCAGGTCATGCAGCTCCCCAACTGTCCGATCAAAGTGGTTCTGTGGTGACATTTGAACTGTGGAGTCCCTGTCTGGACACCATAAAACAAGACCCAGACCATAACCAAGCTCTCTTTTTGCACCCTCCCTTTGGCTCTCACTTTGTTGCAATAGCAGGTCTGGCCATCATCTGTGGCGTATGTACCACACTCTGTAAACCTACATCTTGCTCTTGCCCTATGATCCTATGTTTCTCTCCTCAATAAACATCATTTTCGTGCCTGCCTAACTTTTGTGCGTCTGGACATTCTTCAGCCATGAGCATGCCAAGAACCAACATTTCAGACTGAAACCTGACAAATGTAGGTTGTAATTTATTAGTTATGTTTACAGGGTTTCTAAAAAGTCATTTACATTCCCTAATCAAAATGATTCAATATAGTTTTCCCCCTTCGTGCTTATAATGTCAAATGTAATCTAAGGTTTTAGAAAAAGAGAAGACAATTAAAAAATATATTTTTTCTTTTGCCAGGCCACCCTCTCCCAATCCACCCTTTTTTGTGAAAATATTTTTGTTGAACACAGAGAGCTCTTTATTCTCTTTTAAGTTGTAACAGGAAGAAAACTTGGATGACTGTTTGACCCTCACCAGTTGGGTAAGTTTATTTGATAGAAAAATACAAGTTGCATAGTTAAAAGTGAGTAGCAGCAAGTGACTGGTCAGTAATACCCTTCAGAGGAAAGACCACGAAACCCAGCTTGGTGGTTAATCCAGGCACAGCCCATTCATCCATCTGGAAGTTTCACTCAATTTCCCTCACAAGGGTCACTCTTCGTGACTACTGTAGGAAACACTCCAGGGGCCCAGAGTTTAGAGGAGAAAATCTGGGAAGGTTACTGTCTCTTAACTGGATATTTACTTTGGACAGGTTGTGAAATCTCTTATCCTCAATTTACAAATGTAAAAAGGAAGCCATGGTGTAGACTCAGGGGGTCTCTATGAAGACCAGATGATGTGAACGTGCTCCCTCATCCCGATGAAGTGAAAGCAACGGCGCGGCTAGTCCCGGGTTGGTGCCATTCTTAAAACAAGCTTTGTGGTTTTAGCTGGATACAGGCACTTGTTATTGTTCCCCCAGCATCATCCGGCAATTCCTCATTCTCAGAAAAGATGTGCTGCCTATGATTAAACATGGTTTTGTCTACTAAACTAGTTGTATATGTTTGATAGTTAACTTCAACAGAAAGTGAGGGACATCTAGCAATTTGGGATCCGAGAGTCACAGAATGCCACAGCCTGTGGTCCAGGTACCCTCAGAATTCTCAGATGATACGGTAGGAGCAAGGGGGTGGCGGGTAGGAGAGTGTTATGCACTCCTGGTTCACAATTCTGTTAAATCACAGTAAATCCAAATGTATCGGTTGCATTTGGTTTCCATAAGCATTTTTTTGAATTCTTAAGTTTTTAAATTGATAAATAAAAATCATATAAGCATTTCATTAAAGAAAAGTTTTTCACTAAGACATGTGGAAAACTACCGATGCTGTATGACGGTTTCATCTAGAGGATGAAAGGCAGAATAACTGTCCGTTCACGGGGAGAGCTGAGATCAAGCGCGGAACCTGGGCCTCAGGCCTCGACGAGTTTTCTTTCGACTCCAGCATTTGGAAAGATTTACCTACATATAGACGTAAGATGGCTATGGGATAATTCAGTAACGGACCAGGCCCCACGTGTTACATAGCAAAGATAGGTTTGACTTCTGTCCTCTTCATACCCCAGTCATGTAGGAACCATCAAACAGTACTTTTTGGAAATTAAAAAAAATCAGAATTGGTATTTTAAATTGATCCTGTGATCCAAATCATATTTATTTGGAATATTTTCTTTTTGATGTGAAGCTGAACATTTATTTTAAAAGTTTATATAAAGCACTGGTTTTTCAGTAATTCAGTGGAAGGAGGTTTAATTTCCTAAGCTGCATGCATACCTGAGTTTTTTGAACCCTCCTGAATGAGTCTAAGAAATGCATTCCAAAAATCACAACTCTCATGTTAACTGGAAATCCTGTCTGACATGAGAGAGAACCTTGGTATTTTGTGGGGGTTTAGGAGGTGGGGGTATGTTGGGAAGAGAAGCAGGAAGTCAGTAACAGTTAAGCATCACTTTCTCATTAAAAAAAAAAAAAACTTTGATATAAGAGTCCTGGATTCTAGTGTGTTTGGTTCATGGCCAAATTTTGGGTTAAGCCATTAATCTCTGCGCAGTGGAGGAAAAAAACGAAGTTGTGCTGTTTTAGCTGATATTCATTACCAATTTCATCAGTCCACTGTTCCTTCTCATTGCAAAGCCTCAAAATTCTGTGCAGGGAACCAAAAGGCTAGGCGTTAATCTTTCTGACCATGAAAGGTTATCAATCCTTCCCATTTAAATCCTCACATTTTCTCTAACACAGCTAAAGGAAAGGGGAAAATTTGTCATCAGTTTAAAAAAAAAAAAAAAGGAACCTGTCTAGCAAAAAGAGGCAGTCAAGATGGGAGTAATTCATTTCTTTGGGAAGTTTCTCTCTTAAAAGAATTTGAGGCAGATTGCAAACAGGAACAAAATGGCTGGACTAGGAGGAGAGCAGAGCAGAATAGAAGGAGATGCTACTTGGTGCCTGAAGTTCAGTAAAGTGTCTCTTGTGCCCTTACGACAGCCTAAAAGCAAAAAATGTGCCACTAAATACATCTGCAGACTATGTCTTTGCTTACGAATTAGCTGAACCAGCAATGCATCACTCAGCGCTGTATACAGAGGATTTGGCCATTTTGGTAGCTTGGTACCTTGGAAAGAGAATATTGATCAATGTGATGCCTGAGACATTTAGTTACAGCTTCCCAAGATTGTTGAGACTTTTTCAAATGCACAACTTGGGTATCGATACTCGGTAACGGCTGAGCTGAGGACACCGTCTAAGTGCGTGATCACGCTGTAAGGCGCGAGGAGCACCGGGCGGGAAACAAGGGGCACGTCCAACAAAGCTGTTGGGAAGGAGTTGGGGACAGATGTGTGGGAAGGGAGTAGGGAAAGCCAGGGTCTGGTTGGGCCCCAGGACTGATGACAGCCTGAGCGCGGGAGGGAGGAGGTGGGTGCCCGGCCCGGGACCCAGAGGGCAGCGACGGAGGCCGGGCGGTGGGCAGAGAGGCGGGGCCCCCAGGACGGGCCCGGAGGTCAGACCCACAGCCGGTCCGAGTCTTCGCCGTCCTCCCTCCTCCTCCAGGGCTGCCCACCGGCCGGCTTCAGGCGCGCAGGGGGTCGGCGCTCAGGGGCGCGTCCCCGCGGGCCCAGGGGAGACCGCGCAGCCCGGGTGGGCGTCTGCGCAGGAACCGACTCTACCGCAGCCGCTGCGAGACGGGGCTGCGGGGAGCCCCGTGTCCCCACCGTGACACTGCACCCCCGGCGCCCACACCGAGCCTCCGCACGTGCGAAGTATGTCCGAGTCGGCTGCAGATGCCGGCGCTGTCGCCAGCAGGGGAGGACTGCGTGCCCGCGGGCGAAGGTGTCCTCTGCCCGAGGAGCCACCGAGGGCCGTCGGCACGCAGGTGCGCAGCGGCAGAGCCAAGGTGCGACCCGCCGCGGGATTCCAGCGCTGTGTGCGGCCCCCCGGGGGGCGGCGACTGGAGGCGTCTCCTCGGCCCCCGAGTTCCCGCGTGGCACAGGCGCGCCGTCCCGGCCCCTTTCAGGATGGGGGACGCGGTTTCTTGTCCCAATGGCACAAGAAGGAACAGACGTGCGGCCTTGCAGCCACCCCGAGACTAAAACCTCGGCGGAACATCACGTGCAAAGTGATGGCTGCCCTGCGGACGGCGACAGGCCGCCGGTTAGTTCTGAGCGTGGCCGGGCGGGGCCGGGTACGGGACCCGCAAACAGCGCACAGAAGCCCCGCTCTCCCCGCCCGGATGCGTGAAGCGGCTCTGCAGACCCAGGAGCTGGGCCGGAGCGACAGCAGCTTGTGCTGTCGGGAGACGGTCCCTAAAGATCGCAGAATAACTCGCGAATGCTATAAATTCTACGTTAGTCAGCAACTTCTGTGTCGCCTGTTTCAAAGCTGCCAGTTACCCTGCGAGGCTCCCTCTTGGAGTCACAGCCGCGGTTACCCGGCGGGGTACCCAGGCATCGGGTGCGTGGCGGGGCAGCCACGCCCAGGCCCCGCCAACAGTCAGGCCTCCGGGAAAGCTCTTGAATGAAGGAAAAATATTTTCTTCCTATTCAGAAAACGCCTTCAGCTTTAGTAAACGGGCTGTTTATTGACTTAGAAGCTGTTGCTAAATGTATCCTGTCTTCAGAGGAATAAGCAAACATGTGTAACCGTGAGGAACGGAGCCTCCTGCCCCTCCACCGCGGGGACCACGGGAGGGCGCTGCACCTGCTACGCCACCGGCCTTAAGGTGTCCACACCCCCAGCTGAGAGCAGAGAGGAGGGACAGGCCCACAGGCCAAGGGCAGGGCTGTCGACCTGCAGACGTCCTGGCTTAGGAAAGTGAATAAGGTGGCCCAGAGCTACTGGGAGACCTTGGCTGGATTGCAATGAATGTGTCACCTTGTACGGGTCAGTTTCACGACGGTCATTCCGAAGGTTCCAGCTATTCAGGGAAACAAACAAAACATTCTTTTAAGGTATCATTGTTCCAAAGGCCGTTTGAATTACAATAAAAATTAAAAACAAAATTCTTTTAGTACAACACAGCTCCTTGTGGAAAGATTGCTATTCTCAATTAGTTTTCTAACATTTATCACTGCTCTGGGGCAGGCTCTTTTCTAGGCCATTAACTCATTTCTTTCATTTTGTGCAGTTAATTGAAATGAAGAAATGCCGTGGTGAGGCGATAAGAGGAAATTCTTAATTCCTAGCAAGGAAATTAAGATTTTATTTTATTATTGCTCTCATTAGAGTTAATTGCAGCTCATTAGTGTCACTGCAGAACTAATAAGGAACCAGGATACTACGATCTCGAAAACTTCATTCATTTTCGTTTATATAAGACGAGCCAAAAGTGCTAAAGCCCCAAAGAGAGACAGAAACACTGGGTGTGGGGGGAGTGGGCCCCTTTTCCCTGACAACTCTGCAGGGAAGCACTGGCCGCCTGTTCGCTGTTGATGATGGAAGCTGGTGGGCGGAGAGAAGACAGAACGGTGTCTGTTACCCTCTGTGCGTCGGGAGGCGTGACCGCCAGGGAGACCCGCGGGCGGAGAGCCGCCTGCAGGAACGAGAGGCCCCAGCTGCCCTCAGAGCCCTGGCGTCCTGGCTCCCCAAGATTGGATCAGTTTAACTTGAGAGCTCTGCAGGAACATGCCAGTGTCCTCACTGTGCCAGCCGGGGCCCTAGCAAGATGCCAAGGCACATTCCAATTTGGTGGTCTGGGGACAGCTTAATGAAGGGACAATTTCCTAAGCTACAGGGAGCCAAAGGGGTAGCAGCAAAGCCTGGGGCTGGAAGCCCTGGACACACTCACCACCCCAAGGAGAGCAACAGAGGGAGTGGTTCTGTGGGGGGAGGGGGGAAAGAGGGGCGGGGGGAGGGGAAGAGAGAGAGAGAAGAAACTGAATCCTATGAGCCAGAGGTGGCCAGTGTGAGGTAACTGCAGGAAATAAGCAATGGGCCAGAGTAGGGGGCCGGAAATTCAAGACCCCACGGCCCTGGCATCCTGGGCAGCCTGGGTGCAGTAGCCCATCGGCGCCATCACGCAGCTCAGCCGCCCAGGGCACAGGGCAGCACAGAGGGAGGTGGGCTCTGGAGGGGAGATAAAGTAACCCAGTATTCATCCCACTGCCGCTGCTCGTCCGCCGTCCTGGCCGGCCCCATCTACTGAATTGGGAAGATGTCGGTTGTGGGGTGGGGGCTGCAGCCCAGCTGCAGAGACAGAGGGGCTGGGGAAGTCTAAACTGCAAGCAGCCTAGAACCCAGCAGGTATGCCTACACACAGGAGGCAGTTAACCAGGTAGATCCGACCCCAGGAACACCATTACCCCAAAACAGATCTACAAATGGTAGCGGGGAGTCCAGGACACTCAGGGGCAGATGATACCTGACATCCAAGCAGGCATCATGTTCCAGGAGGTGAGCCCTGCTGGCACGGTCACAAGCCCCCGGATGGGCTTGGAAAGACACTTCTGCCCCGCAGTGATGGGCTGGGTGGCAGGCAGGTTTCCAGGGCCTCTGTGACCAGGAGAGATGGGAGCTTGAGTGATGCTAAGATTTGAAATCATTTTGAATGTGCCAAGAAAGAGTTGTTTGAGAGCATATTTAAATCAGACCTTATTTAACACCATTTCACTAGCTATTGACACTATGGGAAGAGATAATGTGTCTCCTCAAAAATGAGGTTTTGTTCTATTATTAAATTAGAATATTTATAGAGCACCGCCCATGTGCTGGGTACCATCCCAGAGCAAGGGATACAGCGAGAGCAAGATAACGACATGTGTCATGGAGCTCACTAGATGAAAGGTCTAAAACCAAAAATTCTTATTTTTATGCACAACTGGAATGTTAGTTCTGTAAGAACAGAGACTCTGCATATCTTGTTCTTAGTAGGGTCCCAGGACCAAGAATTATTTGTTGGCTGACTGGCTCATGACAGCCGTGTGTAGCACAAGCTTGCCTGGCTGACAAAGACATTTTCTTCCAGTGCCTCCTGAACTATATTTAATATACATCAAATAACCAAAAACTGAGGATGCGTATGAAACTGAGTGTGACCCTGTGAAAACGATGAATTATAACCCCTAGCTATAGGAGGGAAATGTATTATTTATGTCATGGTAAATTTACTGCATTTGATCAGGCCACAAAGGAAAAATAACAAAAAAGGACATTTTTACGTCTCGTCCTCTCCCATTTATCGGGAAGGGAGATAATACAGCATCACTGTTTTCTCTACTTGAATATTTAAAATGCTGCTTGTACCAAGTGTCTCCTCAAAGTGAGTACTTGTTTGGAGAAAAAACATTTCCAAAGGGAATCATTATTTTACAAGCCTTTTACTTTATATCCTTGGTGGCCACATTTATTCCCATTAATTTAACTTTTTTTTCCAAAATTGCATTTAAAATTTAGCATTAACGACTGCTGAATTTCTAGGGCATTCATTCTTTCAACTAATCATTTTAATAACAATCTTCAATCTTCCATCCTTCTTGTTTCACGTACTGACAAGATTTGTAACAGAGTTACTGACTCCATATGATGTGGCATCTTTGTTCCAGGACCGGGGACATTAGCAGCAAACAGGGATGGATCCTCATGGTGGTTTTGAAAAACCTGAGCAGCGTAAAAACGGATAACACTTGAGTCATCCAGAGCAGGAAAAGGGAAATAGCAAAACCCTCCTCACAAAGAGCAAACTCTTGAAATTTTTGTATTTGTTGTTCTCTCAGAAATATCAGCAGTTCCGTCCACTTTGGTATAAAATGATTGGAAAGGCCCCATTTTTTATGGAAAACCTACTTTTCAAGAATTATGATTTTGTGTATGTCCAGGGAACTTGGAGTTGAAAGCCAAAAATGAAGGAAATCTTCAAACTCAGGGGAACTCTGGCAGGCAGCCCTCCCGAGAACGAGAACCGGCCTGCCCCTTCACAGTCTGTGCACTAAGAAATAAAACAGAAATTCAAGAGCCGCTGTGGCCACTTCTCTGAAGACAAGTTGGGTTTCTGCAGCTCATTGTTATCCCTGGTGTGGAAGCAGAGAAGAAGTGGTATGAATGACGCAGCTGCCGGGGAAAGACGATTTATCATGTTACCAAAGGAAAACAAAAGCCAAGCCAACAATAAAACAAACATCAAATGTGAGAGAATCCCAAAGATTCTATGGTTTCACGTTAGCTTGTTTTGGGAAGAGAGACGAGTCCACTAATAAAACTGAACTAAATATCTCGGTTTCTTTTTTATGTCTTAGGGAATACAAAGGGGTGAGAATAGAAAAGATGAGAGAATTTTATCTTTTTAACAGGATAAAACAAATATTTGGATTCAAGGAAATCTCTTGAAAAAGAAAATGAAGCAATATTACTCTTGATTATGGATAGACAGATCTTTCCTCTACCCATGTATAGATTTCTCTCTGGGCAAATAATGAGCATATTTATTGTTCTGCGCTGATGTCGCTCCCCCCGTGGGGAAGGCAGGAAAGATGCAATAAGCAGTAACTGAGTGTAGACAATTTGCAAATCACCAACACAATATTTAATTGCTTTTCATTGTTTGTTATGGCCACATGGAGCTGTTTCAAATATTTGCTGATGCTTTTATCTAAAAATTATTATTTTTAGATAGGTATTTTAGGTATTTTGCAAACTTCCACGTCAGAAGAAGAGTTCTGAACTAATTTTATTTTGATGGAGGAGGGAAGTAGGGGAAATGCAGTAGTTAGGAAGTGCTATTGCTTAATGTGCCATTCTGTCTGGATCTTTGATATGGTATTTAAAACAGGACTTATTATCTCACCTTAAGCAAAATTAAAAGCCCCAATCCCATGGTTTCTAGTGGTATATAGCTTAGGGATAAAGCAAAAGGTAAAAACATTTCTTTCTATAGAAAAACCTTGATACACTGCCAAGTGATTGAACAATACATATACAAAGCAGGATATACAGTATGATCCCATTTTGGTAAAATATAACATAAAAAATTACAGCAAATATGTTAAATTATATAGAAATTAGTATCAACATGTAAGTGATACACTTATATGTGTAATACGTGCACATGTGGATGACATACATACACATATGCAATTGTCAATGTATGCCATGCATACACAGAAGGAGAGAGCAAGAGAGGAAAGACTGAATGACACACACCAAAACGGTTATTTATGGAAATTTTGGTCTTTTGTCTTTGAGCTATCTGTAATTTTCTAAAATTTCTGCAAGTTGCATATATGAGTTTTTAGAAATGAGTATGAATAGATACCCCGTTTGCCTGCCAAGATTCACTCTTTTACGTCCTGCCATGTTCCGTAAAAGATGTTCTGTGGACAGCTGAAATGTGTGGACTGCATCAATGGGCGCGAATGATCAGTTTGGCCCGTTGGATCCCAGTTTGGTTTGGCCAATGGGGAACATGTGCAGGAAATTCTCACAGAAGTCAGAATAAAGTTGCGTTGTATTTCCCTCTTTCTCAGTACTGCCATCAAGAATACCTCTATCCATTGACCAAGGGTCACGGCTCCTATCAGGTAGATATTTACAAACAAACTCTCTCTAGGAGTTTCAGTAATAACCCCCTAACCCTAGGTTCTGTTACTAGTCTTGGGATACTACACTATTCCTACAGTTTCACTATGTCAAGCCCACTTCTTTTAAGTAATCTCTTCAATACCTCTTCACAACTAATCCAGTTGCACCTGTCATCTCGTCACTGTTGGAAACATAACTGAAATATGGGGATCATTCCTATAACTCCATTTTCTGGGCCTTCATGACTATTTCTGTTCTTGGGACTTCATTGATCATGGGAATTCATTATAGATAGAGTTCATGATAAAATCACTTAACTCTGCACTGGAATCACTGTAAGAAAAGTAAATGCTAGAATAGGGGTGTTGGGATAGAGTTGACCAGTACTATGAATCTTTTACTTTTTATTGGGACATAAGGTCATTATGAAAGTTTTTGGTTTGTGCCGAAACCTGGGAGAGTCTGAAAGTTTTTAAGTCATTCAGGATTGGCTTTATAATCATCCCAAAATGAAGTCACTTTCTCTCTTATTTCCCAAATGTAATAGATTTTACCCGTGATTTTTCCTGATATCACCAATGCTTTTCCATCCAGGCGTGCCGTATGTGCTGCGTGTAGGGAAGTTTCTGCACCCATGATAAGAATCAGCTGGCATACACAGCATAGAGGAAGATTCCAATTTTTTAAAAAAGAAAACACAATTCCATTTCTTACAACAGCAAAGTAAGGGGGCCAGAATTAACCTTCAGCCTTAAACAACATGTGTGTAGGAAACTACCCATGGCTTGGGGAAGACGCATTGCGAAGGACAAATGAAATAATTCCCGGAGCTCACAGATGGCCAGGAGTACTGTTTGCTCCCTCCAGCCAGATGGGTACAGACCTTGCAGTGCACAGGGCAAAAGGATGAGTACATTGAAGGGTATTGCCTCAGTGGTGTAACCAAATCAGTCTTCCACTAATGGCTGCATTGATACTGCCCAAAAAATCTATGAGCAAGCTTTAAAATAATCAAACTGTTCCCAAGTAACATAACTGTGCTCCAGAAAGTAACTCATAAATATTTATAAGAATACCCCAAATTCCCAGAATCAACAATATAAAGTCCTAGTGTTGGACATTCAATCCCAAATTACTAGCTCTGCAAAGAAGCAGGAAAAAACAACTCATAATGAAGAAAATCATCAACCAATAGAAAAAGACCCAGAAATGATGAAGATAATAAAATTAGTGGACAAAGAAATTTAAACGGTTACTGTGACGTTAAAAGACCATGAGATCTGCCGACCAGAGGGGAAAGGAGAGCGTGGCACAGGATTCAGTACAAGTGAAAGTGTGCTCGTCAAAGAATAATGGGATGGTTTGGCTTTAATAGGGAAAGTTCTTGCACAGGTTCTCAATCAGGTCTGCTTATGCAAATGAAGGATTCAAACTCATTCAGTTCTGATTGGCCAAAATAGTCAAGCCCTGATTGGGTGGTTTCCACGCCCCAAACCAGATGCCTCTACTGGATGTTTCTTTCAAGTGGCAGGTGAGGGTCGGGGTTCTTGGAAACTTATCTTGGCTCTGGTTAGGGGAAGTGTTCTGGCTCAGGGGTGCAAAGGAGGATGTTTGTCAAGAGCAGCTTTTCCGAAAACATAGGCCAGGTGACTGCTCCCTGTCACTTTGCTATGGCCACCTGGCTCTGCCTTTTAAATTTAGAGCATCTCTATTAGCTACAGGGAGTCTGTCTCATCTGGAGAACTTGGGGTCTTATTTTACAGCTTTATTTCCCAGTGACAATAGTCTGTGTCCAAGGAGGCACAGGAAAGCATGAGCATGTTAAGGAGATACATAAAAGATATTTCAGACACCCTCTGCAGTTGAAAAATAAACTTGTCTGAAATGAAAAATGCACTCGATGGGTTTATAGGCAGATTAGACACTGTAAAAGAGCAATAAATGAGCAAACGCAGCAGTACAAACTATAAAAAAAACCAAACTAACAGAGAGAAACAGGGACAACTTTAAAAGGAATGATGTATCTGCAATTGAAGTCCCAGAAAGGACCGTAGGAAACACTTGAGATACAATGGCTGAAAATTTTCCAAATTTAGTGAAAACAATAAACTCCCAGAACCAAGAAGCTCAATGAACTCAAAGCAAAGTAACCATGAAGAAAACTACACTAAGGCATGAATTATAAGAGACAAGAACTGGTAAATTATATTTCATCAAAACTAAAAAACTTTCTCTTCAAAAGATACTGTTAAGAAAATGAAAAGGTATGTCACAAACTGGGGCCAAATATATGGGAAGCATGTATTTGACCAAGGACTTCTATCTAGAATATATAAAGAACACATGACTGAATGATAAGAAACAACCCAATTTTTAAAAAACTGTAGAATATTTGAGCAGATACTTCACCAAATAATATATAAAGACGGCACACAACAATAAAAAGATGCTCAACATCATTAGTTATCCTAGAAGTGAAACCATAATGAGAAGTAAAACCATAATGAGATACTAGTACACAAGTATTAGAATGTCTAAAATTTTTAAAGGCTGATAATGCCAAATTTTGGCAAGATGAGAAGCAACAGAAACGCTGATACAGTGTTGCTGTAAATGTAAAATGGAGTGACTATTTTGAAAACAACTTTTCAGTTTCATAAAAATTAAACATAAACTACCATGGGATGCAGCAATGTCACTTCTAGGTGTTTACCAAAGAGCAACGAAAGCACATATCCATGCAAACACTTGCGCACATGTACACAGGTTTATGCGTAGTAACCAAACACTGGCCACAACCTAAATGTCTGCTGTGGGCTGACTTGTGTCTGCCAGAATTCATCCATGGAAGCCCTGGCCTCTAGGACCTCAGAATGTGACTGTATTTGGGGACAGGGCCTTGAAGAAATGATTAGGTTAAAATGAGGCTGTTGGGCTGAGTCCTCATCCAATCTGACTGGTATCCTTGGCAGAAGAGGAAATTCGAACACAAACACGCACAGAGAAAAGACCGTGTGAGGACACAGGAGAAGACAGCTGTCGGCAAGCCACGGACACAGGCCTCGGGAGAAACCAAACCGGCGACACCTGCCCATCTCAGATTTCCAGCCTCCAGAACTGCAAGAAAGTGAATGTCTGTTTTTAAGCCACTCAGTGTGTGGTATTTGGTTATGGTGGCCCTAGCAGACTGATACTGCCCACCGACAGGCAACTGGATAAGCAAGTTTTGTAAATCCACACAACGGAATGCTGCGTGGCCGTGAAAGGAACAGACACTTCCTACGTGCTGCCATACGGATGAATGTTAATATGCTCACGCCGAGTGACAGAAGCCAGAACAAATTATCTGCTAATACACGTAACATAGCATGTATATCAGAAATGTATAAAGTTCTAGAAAATACAAACTTATCTGCACTGTCAGAAAGCAGATCTGCAGCTGTCCAGGGTTGGGGCTGGGGCACGAAAGGGACGGATTACAAAGGGACATGAGAAAGTGGCAGGAGCGCGTGGATATCATAGTCACGATTTGCTTGTAACTTTCCTTGGTGCACACAATTGAAAGCGCATCAAATTGTACACTTTAAATAAGTATGAATAATTCCATGTCAAGTGCACATCCACAAAGCTCCAAGTTCTTTTAAAAAAATCAGCTGACAAAAGTTGCCTAGTATTTTCCCATCCGCAAAACCGACCACCCGCTCTGAGTGGGGCTGCGCCGTCACCAGATCAGGAGGAAGCTGCTCTTGACGGTTGTGAGACTGTCTCTTCCTCCTTTGAGCTTTCCCATTCCACTAAGTTGCTGATAGCGATCCCAAAAGATGCAATTCTCCCCCCAAAACTTCCTAAAAATAGGAAAGCATAAAACATTTTTTAAGAATTATGGGCAGAAATGTTTCTGTTCTTAGTGTATTTTTTCTACGCATTTCTGACATAATTTCAATTTTACAATAACCATTTTTTTCCTAAATTTTCTCAATTACAGTGCAATAGTATGACACATCTAGACCCTATATCTAATCAACAACCTGTGTGGCATCACCTAATAGGTGTCCCACGTCATCCGTACCACCTCTACTGCCCCCAACTCCCCCTCATCTCTGGAAGTTTATTATTCATGTTATTCACTTTTGGGGTCTGATAATCCAAAGACCTAACATGCAAAGTCCTTTTTTTTTAAGTAACTGAGCAAATTACCCTTTGGTTTGAATTTCAGAGAGGATCGCCTTAACAAAGAGGCCCTGAAGCTGTGAAACACAGGCCGGCAGCTTCGACGACAACAGTGCAGCAAAGACAGGATCACAGCCCCTGCGGTTCTCAGTAAGGCGCTGGGCAGAGGCTCCCAGGCGGCCGAGGACAGTGAGAAGACGAGGGAACCAGGGACAGTGCAGGGGCACGGAGAGCACCCATGCGGGGGACAGAAAGGAATTGTTGGCACATCCTGGCTACTTGCCACGTTGGTCTCGTAATCTGAGAGGCCCTAATATGATTGTTTTCATGTATTCCGCATAGAAACATGGTGTTTCAGCAGCCTCACTGAGTTTTCAGAACTGGAAGAAACAGTTAGTTTCATCTTAAGGACGGGAAGGCGGAGGCCCACAGAATTTAAATGAGTGTCCAACAATACACAGCCAGCTCCTGGCAGGCCGGGGGCAGAGCCAGGTGACCTGTTCCAGGTCTGGAGTTCTTTCCGCTACACCTTATGTCTGGCTTGCAAACCTTAAAATGCCCTTCGATTAAGACCAAAATTTCATTAATTGTCATTAGCCAAGACTTCACTGCATTAATAAAGACAGCAGCCACAACTAGAAAGCATACGGGTGCTCTTCTGGCAACAGTAGTAATAATGGCAAGTATTAATTATATCAGCCTGAAAGCTGCGGAGCTGGAAATGAAAGGAAAATAATGAGCTAGCAGAAAGAAGGAAGAAAGGATGCTGTGGCTACTGCACAGGGCTGGCTCGAGTGCTCCAGGCTGGCGAGGATTTTCACATTTCTAAGGCCGCTTCCTGTTCCTCCCAACATTGAAAAACATACGTCCAACTTCATGATGGGAACCAAGGAAAATGAAAGCACGTAAAACAAATCCTCCACGGCACGTGACGATTATCTATTCAAGCACAGCGCCGCAGGTCCGAAATCTGCGTCCCTCCCCCCATCACTTCCTGTTCTTCTCCCCTCCCACACGCAAAGACAGGCACTCCCAGGCAGGCCTGTGCTGAGGACCACACCGCCCAGGGCACTGATGACAGCGAGAAGAGTGGGATCTAGACAGGAAAATCAATGATGTTCTTTCACATGCTTTTGCTTCTCAAGAAATCACAAGTGCATCAACTCATTTGCTTGCCACAAATTGCTTTTACAGCCGGTAGCTCCAGGATAATTATCCCAGGGAACCGATGAGGACAGCGTGGAGTGTAGAGGCATCTTATTATGACCCCAGGTGTGAGCATCCTGTCTAGAACACAGCAATTCCTTTCTGATTTACTAATATTGTCTGTTTAATTGGACCTCGAGCCAGTGTAGCTGCAGCCCTGATCTTTGAACTCTGTTAGGGTCCTATGGAGTAAACCTTGTTATCGTCAGGAATTGTATTGGGGTTTGGTGCTAAATATTTATCTATTAAATGGGAAAATAAAAATTTAAGGAAGCCATCCATGTCAAGATAAAGATTCAGAAATGAAGACATGAGTGTACAACCCACTCTGTCCACTGTTTGTTTACCGTGCATTAGCAGGAACCATCGATGGAGTTAGCATACTTTCCACTGAAGAGACAACCACATTAAACGCCTTCCGTGAACCACTTTGAGGAGCATGAGTAATGCTTTCAGTTAACAACACGAGAATGAGTCTTCCATTATCACGAGTATTTTCCTTCAGCATTAGTCGAAGCATCTCTAAGCTGACGAGAACTGGAGGCTTCCGCTGGTACAATAAAAATATAAATAATTAAAGTGATTTAGGTTGCCCCTTCCTTCAACATTTCCTGTCCAAAAAGGCCATAAATCACTTCAATAAAAGTGCTTTGTGTTCGAAAACCCTGGGTCTGTGTTTAGGTCTATGTGCTTCTATTTGACTTTACGCATCTGATGCAGCGAGAATTAAAGTGATTGCCTGTTTTACAATGTCATAAATATGTGACCACCACACGGTACTTCTGGCAAGGGGAGGTCACAAAAAATAGATTTCACCCCTCTGAGCAGGGTCTTCTAGTGCTACTGGATCCCATCTAGACAGTACCCAGTGGTAGTAACAGGTAATCGATACCAAGCCAAAAGAGCATGATGCTAATCCATCCCTTTCAGGCAAATTCTCAGCCCGTATGTATTGCAACAAGATTGGTTTTGAAGAAATAATCACTGTGACTTAAAGACAGCGTGGCATATAAAAAAGGAATAGATTTGGCAGTCTGACATAAGTGGGTTCGAATCCCAGCTTTATCACTTAACCACTGATTAACCTTAAGAAAATCACTTAACCTCTCAGAGTATGTTTCCTCATCTAAAAAAATGGGTTTAAATACCACTCTCCTTGTGGATATAGGTAGGAGTTTTCAGTGAGATAATGCAAGCAAAATGTTTAGTGATAAATTAATGGTTATGTATAAGAATCATTGCGTGTGTCTGTGTGTGTGTGTATAAAATATCTGAACTAGTCTCGAGTAAGTTTTATGCTCTCCTATGCACACATGCAGACTTACTGAGAAAATGGTTTTCAGGATATTCCTCCACACAACTTCCGCTTTTGAGAGAACAGTGTAGTGTGGTCTGAAGTAAATTGAGAAAATCTTAAAAACTATGAATATCCCTAAATCTGGAAGGACAAGGATAAGAACTGGGAGAAAAACAGATGAACGTTTTTTGATTCTATGGCAAAAAGATAGAACTACAAGCAACTGTTCCTCAATTTGCTTTTTCCCTTCTAACTTGGCTTTCTGATAACATTATGCATATTTTTGACATATGCATAACCCTCTCCTAATCTGGATGGCAAGTGCAAGAGACAAGAGGTATCAGTAAAATTTGGGAGATACACTTTATAAACCTCCTCGAAGTCATTTTTTTGCAGATGAATGTCAACTTGAGCAAATTAAGGCAGGAAAACAGGCATGTAAACACCACAAACTAAATCTCCTGATCTGAGACCATCTATTTAAAGCAACCTCACATGAAAGCAATTAATTCACTCCCAAAAGGGAAAGGACAAATGAAGTTTGAGAAGGAGTTACTCTAACTCCTTGGGATGCATCCCCAGCTTAGAGGACCTGGCTGTTGGATGATGGGTTGTAACAAATACCAGGAGAGAACGCTGGGAGGCAAAGCTGCATGGCCTCTGGGTCCTCACAGCACGACTACAGCCTATAGCTCTCTCTCTTCTTCCTTAAAGAGCTTAATGAAAGAACACACCACTCATCAAAGCAGGCATCTTTAGGTTGCAGAAATCTCAACTTACACTGGATGAAGTAATTACAGGAACGTATTGGCTCGTGTACCTGAAAGTCCGACGGTGGGGTACAGGATTTCTTAACCCAGCGGCTTTGTGATGCCATCTCTTCACTTCCTTTGCAGCATGAGCACTCGCAGACAGGCTGCAGAACAGCCATGCTTAGCCTCACCATGCTTAGTCCACTGAACAGAGCAATAGAGTATGTTAATTGACGTAAGCCCAAAGGAAACATCCTGAAGCTAGGGATCAGCTTTCTCGTAGGTAGAAGAGCTGACCGGGGAGGAATGGATACATGATGAATATACAGGTACTATTCAAAAGGGGTGGAGGGGGAATGGATGCTGAGTAGGTAAACAGAAAGTGCATTGAAGATAAAATAAGCCATAGTTATCTAGGACTTATTTTAATAAAGAAATTCAAGCTATCCCCATTAATCAGGAAATGAACCCAAGGAAAGAATCAGTCCCCACAACATTGGACACAGGCTAAGACATTAATAAAACTACCTCCTTTCTAAGGTAAGCGAGCGGAAAAAAATAAATCATGGAACCTGTGCCAGTTAAGAAAGGATTTGGCTGCATGTGACAGAACAACACAAAATACCAGCAGATTAAGTAAGACAGGGTTTTACTTTTCTTCATGTAAAAGAATCAAGGCAAGATCTGGTATAGTGACCCTATGGATAAAAAAAAAGGAAACACAAAAATAATGAAAGGCTTCCAACTCCTGCTGTTCTCCTCTTCGATGCTGACTTCCGTCTTCAAAGTCATCTCACCCTCAGCAGCATCTGTTCCAGCTCCAGCCGGTCGTTACTTCCACATTCCAAACAAGGAAGAGGTAAAAGAAGTGAAGGAAAGCCAAAGGGTGCTTGCCCCCAACTCTTGAGCAAGTCTTCTTGGAAGTCCTGTGCGATACTTACGTTCGCATCTGAGTGGCCGGAAATGTGTCACATGACCATGTCTGTCTAAAAATAGGGGTGCTGGGAAATGCAGCTTTTTAGCAGGATACATTGCCCAGGCTTCTGAACCGAACAAAAAGAAGGACAAATATTGGGAACTATTGATTCTATAATCACCAGAACCTAAATAATCAAAAGAGTACGGTATTGGCACAAGAATAAATATATCCATCAATGGAACAGAACAGTGTATCCAAAAACAGATGCAAACGCATATAAGTCAGTTGGCAAAGATTCCGAGATAGTTCAGGCAGAAAGGATAGTCATTTCAAAGAATGGTTGCTGTAACAACTGGATCAGTTTGGGGAAAAAAATTAATCTCAACAATTCCCTCGCAACATATATAAAAATTAATACAAAATGGATCATAGTTCTGGATGTAATAGCTAAAATTCTAAAATTTTTAGATAAAAACAGAATAAGATCCATGTGACATGAAGTTAGGTAAGGATTCCTTAAAGAGAACAGAAAACCCACAAACCATATTAGAAAAATATGGTAAAATTGACTTAATTAAGACTAGAAACTTGATGCTGTTCAATAGACACAGTTAGAAAAATGAAAAGGCAATGTATGGAGGGAGAGAAAATATTTGCAAAATACATACCAGATGAATGGCTTGGGTTCAAATGTAGAGAAAAGTCTTATAATTTTTAATAAGGAAGAAAACCACCTGATAAAAAATGGGCAAAAATTTTGAACAGACACCTTACAAAAGAAGATGTATGAATAGATAACAGAAACGCAAAAAGTTGCTCAATACTGTTAGTGATCAGGGTGTGCACACTGCAGGCAGCATTACTGGTGGCCATGTTAGAATGGCAATCACTAAAGAAAGCCAAAGAAAATATAGATAACTGGACCTGAAGAACTCTTTCAAACAGCATTATCTCCTCCCACAGTTTATTTCACCAGACGATGTTGCAATGCAAATGCAGAGCCCAGCAGTGTTGTGAACATTCTGGTTCCACTGCTCAACTTTACCTAGCAAGCACCAAACCCTTGCCAGGTCACAGTACAATGACACTGAGGGGCAGAATAATGTAATTATTCAATGGACCAAAACCTAGAGGGAGAGGATATTGTAGAAAGATTGCATCATTTATAAAGTTAAACCATTTCCTGGAATGTGTTCAAACTAGCTGCTATTGAGCAGGGAGACCCTGGGGGCTGCGATCAAGCCACTTGGTTCTGCCCCATGTAAATAATCTAGCAGCCCGTTCTGCCCATACTGATGATAATGAATTGCAAAAATGTACAATAGTGTACATTCTGGAATTCAAGATTCTTAAATCACTGTCCTTAAAACAGATATCAACTATTACTTGGAAAAACCCAGTGAAATGTTTCTAATGGTGTTGCATAAGTTGTATCAATTTCCTCTTTATGTACTGTTGCTCATCCTTGAAAATACTACGTTGTATAAGGAACCGCCAATAATTGCACCATCAATACGTGAAACCAAGGCACACCAGTGAGTCTTCTTTTTCCCTCTGACAGTAGAAAGTGATTGAGTCTGCAATGAATGAAGCTATAAATACTAGTTAATATCAATATCAAATGAATAAAAAGCTAGAAGGAAAAAGATTTAACCCATTCGAAACTCTCTTAGCCAAAAAGTGGTCAAAGAAAATCCACTATGTGGAACTACAAAACAAATAACAAGCACTTAATAACTATTGAGCCAAATATGACATTTTATAAATTCAATAATACACTAATTAGAAATTAATAACAGTAGTGTTCAAAAAATGTAGCCTGCATAATTTTTGATTTGGAAAAATATTGCTTTTCTGTGGTCTAATATATCATTAATTTTTAAAATACATTCAATAAACAATGGGAGAGTCTTTTTTTGTGTATAGGAGAAAAACTTCATCTGCTTTCACTAGAACACCTTATACAGTTTAGTCAATTTTCAGTTATTTTACCAAAAATTCAGTAGTTTAGTAAATTTTAAAATCCTCTATTTTCTTTACTACCTAAATGCTGAGAGAGCTATTTTAAAGTCTATCAATTCTATCGTGTTTCTGTCAATTTCTCATTGAAATACTAAGATCTTTTGTTTATATAATTTAATTCAAGCTGTTTTAGCACAGATAGTATCATGGAAGTTATATTAACAAAATGAATTCTTATTATTTTATTTTTAAATTGTATTTGTTACACAATATTTAAGAAATACACAGTTGTAAATATAATGCAACAAATACGGGTGTACCACCAAATCAACCTGGAAAGCAAAACACCAACAGCACAGTCAGCTCATCTTTGTGATCCTTCCCCTGACCTGTCCTTCTTCGTTCCTCCCAATTAAAACCTTTATACTAATTTTTAGGTTTATATTTCTCCTAAACTTTTTTTATTTCAGCATATTATGAGGGTACAAATGTGTAGGTTATGTATATTGCCCTTGCCGCCCCCTACTCCCCCGAGTAAGAGCTTCAAGCATGTCCATTCCCCGGATGGTGCGCATCGCACTCTTTGTGTATGCATATACCCATCCCCTCCTCACCCCCCTACCTGCCTGACACCCGATCAGTGTTATTCCTATATGTGCACTTAGGTGTTGATCAATGAAACCAATTTGCTGGTGAATATACATGGTGCTTATTTTTCCATGCTTGAGATACTTCACTTAGTAGAATGGGTTCCAGCTCTATCCAGGATAATACAAGAGGTGCTATATCACCATTGTTTCTTATAGCTGACTAATACTCCATGGTATACATACACCACATTTTATTAATCCACTCATGTATTGATGGGCACTTGGGTTGTCTCCACATCTTTGCAATTGTGAATTGTGCTGCTATAAATGCTTATTAATTTAATCTCTTTAATAGACTTTCCATTTAGATAAATAGAGCACAAAAATTTATGTACATTTTGGAAACTTGTGTCTTTTAATTATTTTGTCTAATTTGTCTGAAAGTTTAACTTAGTGACATGAAGTAGTTATTCA
Organism: Indri indri; assembly: GCA_004363605.1. NCBI lineage: Eukaryota > Metazoa > Chordata > Mammalia > Primates > Indriidae > Indri > Indri indri. The sequence goes on from RJWJ010001475.1 coordinate 22,854, forward strand.
TAATAATTATCCTTTTAGCATTTGTAGGATCTATAGTGATGTCTCCTTTTTTGCTTCCAGTAATGACAATTTGTGTCTTCTCTTATTTTTTTCTCCCAGACCAATCTAGCTAGAGGCTTATCAATTTTATTGATCTTTTTAAAGAACTAGATTTTGGTTCCATTTATTTTCTTTCTTTTTTTTCTATTCTACATCACTGTTTCTTTCTCTTTGTTTTCATTTGCTTTTTTCTACCTCTATTTGGTTTAATTTGCTCTTTTTCTCATTTTTAGGGTGAAAACTCAGAAAATTAATCTTAGTTCTTCTTTCTTTTCTAGCATAAGCATGTAATTTTTCTCTAAGCACTCTTTTGTCTAACACATTTTGACATTTTGTATTGTTATAATAATTTTGTTTAACCACTGAATGACATCCCTTGTGATTTCTTATTTGACTCACTAATTGTTTCAAAATGCTTTGTTTAATTTCTAAATGTTTGAGGTTTTCCTGTGTATCTTAATTGTTATTGCTTTCTAATTCAATCATATTATGGTCAGAGAACATGCATGACTTCAAACTTTTAATAATCCTTAAAAATAATCCTAGAGTTTCCTTTCTCAGAAAGGAATTAAACATTAAACAATTAAACATTAAGGGAGAAATAATAAAATTCTGAAGAAGCCCTTTCAGGAAGTGGATGCTGAGGGAACATTTCCTAATTCATCTTACCAGGGGAGCATTACCCTGATACAAAGTCATTACAAGAAAGAAAAACTACAAACCAATACAATTCATGAACATAAGTATAAAAAACAATTTAAATTTCCTAATTAAAATCCAGTGACTATACATATTAAGGGTATGCATCGTAACCATGTAGTGTTTATTAAAGAACTATAAGGTTTATTTATATTTAAAAATCGCTATAATTCAAATATATTAACAGAATAAAAGAGAAAAAACATGATTAGTTGAATAAATTCAGTACCAATTTATGATAAAAATTCTCACTAAAACAGAAACTTTCTCAGCTGAATAAAGGACATCAGAGGAAAACATACAGCTGACACCATACCAGCTGATGAAATGGCTCAATGCATTGTACGTAAATTCAGAAAAAAAGGCAATAATTTCCACTCTACAGCCTCGGCTCAACAATTGTAGTATAGGTCTTACCCAGTGAAGTAAGTCCAAAAAAAGAAATAAAAGGCATACAGATTATAAAGTAATAAATAAAACTATCTCTATTAACAAAATATATGGTTAAGTATATCACAGTTCCTAAAGGGTCTTCTAAAACTATTAGAACTAACAAGTGAATTTATCAGGGCCACAAAATGCAAAGTCAAAATATAAAAATCAATTATATTTCTATATTCTAATAAGCAGTAAATGAAAATTTAATAAGCCTTTTACAATATAATGAAAAAATAAAGCTTTTAGCAATAACCTTAATAAAATACGGACAAGAATTCTTCACTGAAAACTGAGAGAAATTAAAGAACTATATGAATAGAAAGTATCATAATCATGGATTGGGAGATTCTATATTGTGAAGTTATTAGTTCTCTCGAAATTGATCTATTGATTCAACCCAATCCCATCCAAAATCCCAGCAGACATAGAAACTGACTACTGGTTCTAAAATATATTTGAAAATGCCAAGAGTAGCCAAATCAGTTAAAAAAAAATAAAAGTAAGTACATTGTAGGATTCATAATACCTGATTGCATAATGCTATAGTAATCAAGAGAGTGTAGTGCTGCTATAAGGAGAGATATCTAGACAAGGAAATGGGCCAGGGACCCCAGAAATTGTGCCACATATCTGGTCAATCTATTATTGTCAATAGTGCCAAGGATATTGAATAGAGAAGTAAATAACAAGATTATTTACTTGTGAAATAAAATGAACTTGAAATTGAAACACTATCTCACCACACACACACACACAACACAGACACACACACAAGCTAAAACTGTAAAAGATATAAAAGAAAATATAGAAGAAAATCTTTGCACATTATGGAAGGCAAAGATTTCTTAGACCACATACAAAGTAAAAAGCAAAGGAAAAAACGATGCAGAAAGCAACACTTCCTAGGCTACATACTATTTCTAGAGGGATGGAAAAACTGGATTCTAAGGTATGATTGTAAAGATGTTTCACTCATTAATATATGAATTTTAAATCTAGCAAGGACCTCACAGGACTCCTGGCCAGTCTTCTTTCTTTTATACATGAATAAACTGAGGTCAAGAGGTTTGCAGAGACTCATACAGGTAATTAATGGCAAAACCACTTACTTTTCTTTGTGTTCTGATCATGTAGCTCAGTGTGTGTTACAAAGCAGTAGCTCAGTAATTACATACTGGATGTGGATGGAAGATTTCCAACTATCTATATAGACATAGCAGTAAGTGGATTAAAATGTTACAAAATATCATTATATATGATAGTTTACATTCTATTTTAAATTTAAAAAGTAATGCAATTATTACATTTTAGCTTAGTTTATTAGAAGAAAAGGAAACTAAATCCTAAAAGTTTTGTACTTCGACAGCTGACTCCATAATTATTGTGACCAAGAGACAAAAGGGTTACAGTTTTATCTTTTGTAAATTCTAGCTGAAATGTTCACAGTTTCACAAAGGATGGGAGCAAACATTCTGCTAAGCTTACTGGTTTCGTAAGCTTTTCTCCAGTCCACTGCCTACTGGGGTGACTTGACATACCTTGAGACTGTGACCTTTTTATTTTGTCTTTCCAGAAAAAGAAGAGAAAGCACCGTCTCGACAATCGCTACAGAGCTCCTGTACCTTTGGGAGGGCTGTCCCAGGGACCTAACCCAGCCTCCAGTATTTTCTGACATGCACAGCAGTTTTCCCTGTGTTGATACCGATTTCACTCCCAGTCACAATTTACTAGAGTATAAACTCTTTTTAAAAATAAACTACAAAGAAATTGAAATCCATCCTCTTCTGTCTATCTCTACCAGACAGACTACTTTAACCCAGTTCTTTACCTCCTCCTGCCTGGGACATGACCATCAGAGGTCTACATTACTGCTGGAATGACCTTTCTAACATGTAGAAGAGAAAGCCCAATATTCTCCACATGGAATACAAGGCCCCTTACAACCCATATCCATGGGATTCTTTCTTACCAGTCTCTAGATTGTATTTTGCCTCCTAAAATTCCAAACTGTGATGCCTACATAGATTCGCATGCCTATCTGCCCTTACTTCTCCCATTCTCTCTTTGCAAATTATCCTCAATTGTATTTGCCACATTTCGTTTACATTTCTTTTTCATTTTGCCTATCTCCCTGAAGAAATTTTATGTGTTATACTCACCTATCCCTAGCATAAGATCTCACATAGACACAAGATAAATGTCAAACTTGTTAAAATCCCCCTAATTTTTAGACATGGAGAATGGAACTTTTATGCATTAAACTCCCCCATTTTTTTCTGGCAAATTAAAGATGTCATTTAGTTCTTAACAGTCCAGATGGTTTCAATTCCTAGAAACCTAGAACACTGCAATATAACCATCCTTGGTGCTGTTAATCAGAATACTCTGGAATAGTATTTTAATTACGATTCCAGACACTAGCCGATAACTATGACATCAGCCATGTCATGGTGTTAGCCACATGACATTAGCCAATAACCATGGTCCCCTTTTTCAGCAGCCGGGAGCCCATGCGTACCCTCAGCGGGCAGTCACAGGGGAGTGAAGTGTGGTGCTCTGGACCTGAGGAAGCATTTCTTGGCTTCTCCAACACCGGGTCGAGCCCTAACGTTACACTAGTGATACATTATCTGCACAGGGTTTTGAGCTTCTCAAGTGGAATGTCCTAAACGTGGAAAATGCAAAGACTTGTTGTATTTCTATTTTTTAAATGTATTGTCAGCATACAAGTCACTTGTCCATTTTATGAGACTTTTCTTATATAGAATCCAGAAGGCCACAAATGTCTGAGAATGTCTGTGACTGAGGAAGTAAAACTGTTTTCATGAATAATTGTCAAAATTCTTCTGGCTGCTACAAATAGTAAACATTTACTGCAATCACCCAATTAAGGTAGACTAGATCTATGGAGAAAAAAATGTGCATTGTTGCCATCTCTACTCTGAGAAACATTTTTCCAAATGGGTGCATTTTTCAGTCACACCATACGACTCATCCAGGAGTCACTGAGCTCCAAATCTAGGTGAAGACTGAGATAATCTAGAGTCTCCTCAACAGGGCTTGCTCAGGCCTGAGCAGTTTCCCAGGACAGCTCCGTGCTGTACTTGCACATCTCAGATTTGGCCCAAACCAGACCTCTATGCAAACGACAGCCAAGAACCGTTGGCTCTTCTGATCCCTGGATACGGTCTGTCCACACATGAGGGCGTATTCTTCTCTCTCTCTTATCATCCTTTCTCCTTAATCACATTTCAGATGCTTTACTTAAATTCAGCACAGAGCAAAGGTGTGAACGCTTCAGATGCTGAATGAATTACAAAATACAAGTGATCCTTTAACCAGACTGTGGGTAACCCCCATAAAGGTCAGAGATGGGAGACAGGAAGTAATTCAACCAAGAATGAGGCTCTCTAGCACGCAGTTGACTCCCTTGTGTGTAGGATGCTATTTTTTTGTGCAATCTCTGGCATAACTTCTCAGGCATTGACTCCACAAAATATTTATTTGTTCAGAGTTTCTCATCATAAACAGGAAGGCAGGGATCTGCAGAGCTTTTCTTTATGCTTATTTTTTCATGAGTAATTAATTAGTAGCTTCAGAAATTACCAGAAAGATTTTAGAAAAATGACACAGATGGTATTTGTTAGTATTCATGCTTTAAGTTTTGATCATTTAAAACAGAAAAATGGGGAACTTGGCGATTGGCCCAGCCGTCCACCACATTCACAAGAAGAAGCCGACTGACAAGAGAACAAGGCACACACTATTTTTTCCTGGCAAAAACGACAAGCATGGATGCGCAAAGAACACGAGATGCAGATCTCAGAAAAGGAAGGAAACCCCAAGGAGAAGCCGGGGGTGGCAAAAGAGCCTTGCACGTGCTGCCCGTGGCCGGCCAGCACCGCGGCCGGTCCCCAGCGGGGATTTCATGTTACACTGCCATTAATTACAGCCTGGGTTTTGAGAAAGTGGGCCTTTTTGAGTAAAAGAGTTCTTAGAGCACCCCCCTTCTCTTGTCCCCTTGAGAACAAAATGGCCTTCCAGCAACCAAATGGCTTTCCTCCAACCCAAACTTCAGAACGATCAGTCGAGAAAGGATAATGGTGAGGTTGTTTCTGCACCTACTTTTTCTCTACTTGTTTGGTAGCCGTGTAAAAAAACGTTCATACTCAGAAACACCATTGCAGGCATTCTGTGCCATAAACACGGAGCAAAGTAGAAATGTTAAAAAGAAAATTCATTTATCTCTTTCAACAGAATTAAGGTATGATTTGGTAGCCATGGAATTTTCTGACTTTTCTGTGCCAGGCCCCTGACGTAGTCAGGAGGCTACCATTTAGAAACACCGAGAGGCCAAACTGCCAAACACCATTGTACACGCTGCACCTGAGTGTGACCTTTGGGCCTGGGAGGATAATTATGATTGTCCACAATTACCAGAAATTGGAAGAGTTTCTCTCAGCTCTTCTCCTGTTTAAGGCCTGAATTGTGCTACTCACAGAGGGAACAGAAGCCCAGACCTCAAGGCCAGGGCCTTGCATATCCAATCAGCAAACATTGCAGTCAGGAAGAGTTAGAAGTTGGAGGGTATTTGTTTCCTACGGCAGGTAACAGATTACCACAAACTGGGTGACTTGAAACATCAGAAATTTATTATCTCACAGTTCTGGACAAAAGTAAGGTGTCATCAGAGCCATGCTCCCCCTGGAGGTCTAGTGGAAAATTCTCTCTTTCTAGCTCCTGGTGGCCGTCAGCGGTCCTTGACTTGTAGCCACATCACTCCAACCTCTGCCTCTGTGGTCCGCTGTCTCTTCCTCTTCTGTGTGCGTGGAGTCTCCCCCTCTAATAAGGACACTTGTGATTGGCTTTAGAGCCCACCTGGATAATCAAAAATAATCTTCCCATCTCAAGATCTTTAACTTGAACCTTTTTCCTTATAAGGTAACATTTACAGATTCCAGGGACTTCGGTGGCCATTGTTCAGCTACTATAGCAGGTAAGAGAGTCTCCTTCATTTAATTCAATCTTCTCTTTTTATATCCGATGTCTCAGTCTGCTCAGGCCACCATAACAAAATACCACAGACTAGGTGGCTTAAACAACAGAAATTTATTGTCTCACGATTCTGCAGGCTGAGACTCTGAGATTGGGGTGCCAGTGTGGTTGGGTTCCAGTGAGGGCTCTCTTTCGGGTTTGCAGACAGCCTCCTTCTCACTGTCTCACTGAGCACATGATCTCTTTGTGCACTCCAGGCGAGAGAAACTGTGAGCTCTTCGGTGTCTCTGCTTATAAATGCACTAATCCTATCAGGAGGGCCCACCCTCATGACTGCCTCTAGTCCCAATCACCTCCCAAAGGCCCCATTTTCAATTCTCATCGCATTAGTGGTTAGAGCTTCAATATATAAATTTTGGGGACACAAACATTCTGTCCATAACACCTAACTTATGTGTTCGAACTTGAGCTAAAACTTCACAGCTACAAACCTCAAGATGGAAAATAATCCAGGCCCCCAGAATCATCCTTAGAGTCTCTGGGTACCAGGTCCATCAACCATGGAGCCAGCTGAGTGGAGAGCAGAATTCCGCCCACAAAGAGCGGGCACTTTTCTCTTTTCAGGGTAAAGATGGTGCACCAGGCTTCCAGGCACATGGGTGAGGGTAGGATACACACTTTACAGGACAGAAGCTTGTGTCACTAAATTTTTTTGCACACAAACCCATCAGCATCTCATTCTTTTTCAGCTAATGACACAACCGTAATGGAAAAGTACAAACATCTTTAGTTACCTTGTTTTATAACATTTTAGGTCATGATAGTTGTCGAGATTCAGAGGTTTCATAACTTTCATAGGAATTCCAGACCATATGTTAAACATTTTTCTCTCCATTTTACATTCTGGATATACATCTGGGCCTAATCCGAAAACATCATGTAATCATTCTGCAATGCAACAAATTCTACGACAAACTGAAGAATGCAAAACCATAATCTAACATTAAAGCGCATATTTTTCACTTCTAAAGAGTTTAGCCCTTATCCTCAGAGATCAGTAATGCAACCACCGTACCTAGCTCCATGTTTTCTGAATAAAAGGATTTATAAATATCAATCCTTCTTACACTTTTCCATGGTCTCTGAAAAGAAAAGGACATCGCAAATGTTTACATTGGGCAGTTTCTATGACCGCTAGAGAGCACATGATAAAATATTATAAATGAGAGTGTCGGAGAAAGAGAGAAGGACAGAAAGAGACAGAGACAGAGAGAGGCGAGCATGTTGGAAAGGCCTGGAACAAGTCAGAAAGGCCATCTCTGGAGCAAGCTGGCCCTGCAGGTGAACCTTTAAACAGTTTGCAAATGTGTTTTATACTATTTATGGAGAAATTGTCCCCAACGAGATTGCCCAATTCTCTTTGTGATCATATAATATCTTTTTGTTTTTAAGGAGATAAAAGCAATGCATAATTTAAAAATAAGTAACAAACAACAGAGAGTAAAATCTCTAGTATTCTTCGTTTTCTTTCAAATATGCCACATTTTGCCAACACGCCATCAACCGACCTCTTCCCTTTTACGTACATGGGGTCTTTTCCTTGTTCCTAAATTGGATATTTATTGCTGAGAATGACAAAGGTGGAATTTTGTGTTGTGCTTTTTTGTTTTCTTTCTGTAAAGAGCATAGAAGATTATTATGAGTATGGAGAGGAAACAATTTGTAAATCTGACATTCATACTGTGACAGTTCTTAGACCAATATCTGAAATGTGAGAATACACAGAAAGAAACAGCTGTTGTTTTTTAAGACGTACCACATGGGAACTGCTGCTGGACTTTCTGCATTTGACTGTCAGTGTTCTTTCAGGGGCTTTGTTGAGGAGATATTCTGATGTGGCATATTTATAAGTCAGCCTACATACAATTGGCTTGATGGGTTGGAATACATGTGCATTAGGGTAGCTCCCAGCCTGAGAATGGGCTGTGATCCCATCACCTTTGTCTAACCTGATTATTTACTATTAAACTCTCTTCCCCCAAGTAACCACATGGCGTGAGACTACCTGGCTGGCCACAGAAACGCATTTTACCCAAATTGTCACCATAAAGGTCCTGACCAAAGGCAATGACACCGCCAGCTATGGCTTTAGCAATGAGGGGCAGCCAGAAAAGTCTATCTGTGCTGCCTGGAGACTCACAAATCAAGTATTTAAGAATGAGGCCTCTTGGTTGACATGCATATTGTTCAGTTGCTGAAAACCCTAAGGTTTTTTATAAATACCAGGTTTTCTCAGCACAAGACAGGTAAGAAAACACTGTCTCAGTAAGGACCAGTATCTTTTTATTATTGTAAATATTTTTAAAAATGATTTCAATTTTTCATATTTTTAATTACATTACTTAAAAACAAAAATCAGCTGTGTTCTCAAAATTGTAACCATTAACTAAGTTCATAAGCCAAATTATATCTGAACAATAAATTGGTCTTTCTAGATCACAGTAATTCAGAGACCTGTGCATGAACAAAGCTTTCCGAAGTGACAAGAGTATTTGCTAATACCCGACTACCCAGGGCAGAAACATTTTAAAGGCGAATATCAACCATCGAATTAGCTGCAAACCGGCACCAGACCACTCCTGTGGCCCGCCTGTGCTGTGGTTTCGTGATTACTATTGCTGGTGTCATCAATTTGTATTTACTATATTCCACTCTCAAGTGAAAACACAGTATACTGCATAAACCACAAAAGCCTCTTGCTATTCTTCTCAGTCAGGCATTAATAATGCATCCTGATGCCCTGCTCATAAATGCAAGTGCATTTACAAACTGCACATTAACCACCCCCCAGCGCCCAGCGCCCCCTCATAGGCATTAGGCAGAAGAGAGCGGGAGTGTCCCCAGGGCCTCGCCCCAGTGCCTGCCTCAAGGCCCACTGATGACAAGCAGTTCCTCGTTCCCCCTCCGCCCCGTGAACACTGAAACTTTGGGTCTAATGAGTTTACCTCTTTTAAGCAAGGGGTAATTATTTTAATAATTATTTTCAGAATCTGATTGATCATATTGCAGCCACGGAAAGCTATAATATAATAGCTAACAAGTGAAATACCCTAGGCGCTTATTAAAAGTTAAAATATTCATGCCAAATAAAGTAAAGCTTTATCCATGGAGCATCCTTTTTACTATTTCGAGACAATCCTAATAATTTTCCACCCCCTTTCCCTGCAATAACTGACTTGAAATAACATTCTTTTGTTTAGGCTCAACTTAGGAAAGGGAAACAGTGCCCTCCGTAGGACCATCCTGCTGCCCTGTGAGTCCAGTAGCTCCCCGGGACCCCCACCCTGACACCGAGCCCACCTGAGCGCCCCTCGTATCCCTGCCCTTCCGTCTGTCCTTCCAGTTCTGCGGCTCTTTATTCACTCTTACTATCTTGCATCCTGTACATTTTCCTTCCTTCCTTCCTTCTGTCTTCCTTCCATCCTTTCTCTCCGTCTGTGTCCTGTTGGAATCAGGGCCTTTGAGTCCAGCAGGCTTGGGCCTGATGTCAGCTCTGTCATTTCCAGACTGACCCCTCAACGAGGTTACCCCTGACTTTCAGCAAGCTCATCAGTAGGCCTAAAAAAGTACGCCCCTTGCAAAAGTTTTGTGCCAATTAAATGAAATTACATCTGTGAAAAGTACCTAGCACAGCTTGGAACAGAAATACACCCCTTACTTCCAACTTCTGCTCATCTTTCTCTCTTCCTCTGTGTCTAGTTCCCCGACATTCAAGGGTGTAATTTGACTTGATCTGAGAAGTTTAATGCCAGTTCGCATTGGTATTTAACAATGCAGTGAATTCTTATACTTTTATGTCACCCCAGTATCCATTTTTAGGCCTGACATAAGTTGTCTGAAACCCAGTCGTACCACGTCATCTTTGGGCTTGTTAAAACCTCCTGTACTCATGAGGCTGCTTGCCATATAGCCAGCTGGTTCCTCGCTCACGGACCCAAACCCAACACCCTCCACAGCTGCTCACCACAAGGAAACCTGGTCAACCCAGAGTCGTGTAAATAAGTTCCCCCTTCATGTGCATTTCCTTCAAGCTGGCCAATCCACACGTGTGGGAAAGCCTGAGGAATAAGTTCCATGGGCCTTAATAAAGGCCTAGTCCCAAAAGTCCCCCCTCTCTTGCTCCCCACCCACTGGCTGAGCTCCCTGCTGTCTCTGAACTTCCTGTGAGCCCCCACAAGCACCCCTCTTCTCTCCAGGATCTGTGAGTACTTCACGTGTTCTGTTGCGCTGCCTCCTCTGTGGCCGACCGGACCCACACCCCAACTCTCCTCCTGGCCAGGGCTCCTCTGGAGTGGCTATCTTGGCTTATGGCACTTTCCAGAGAAAGGCCTTAAGACCAAATTAGAAGAAATCACAACAAACAACATCACCTCTAAAAATTTTCTGTTCCTGTGAGAATTGCTTTCTCCTACATTAATCTAGATATCAAGTGTGTGAGAAGAGCAACATAGAAAAAATGCATAATAAAAATAATTCACACTTCATATTCCTACCACTCACTGCGGAGACTGCCCTGCCCTCATCAGTGCCAAGACCAGCTTTATTTACCTTAACTGCACATTTCCCTCCAAAAATCCAGATGAGTAAGAAATCCATGTGGTCTTGCACGTTCACTCAGAAGTATTTGCAAATTAAAGTATAACAGATAATCCAATTACCTGTGAATTTTCACCAAACTTCATGGGACTTGAATAGTTAAACTTTACATTGGCAATGACATTAGACTTTTAGTAAAATTATCTAGATGCACTCGTCATATGGAAATGCTTTTTATGATCATTAAGACAATGTAAGCAAAATGAGATGTGCTCTTAAAAGCAAGGGAAGAATCTTCTCTCTCAGTGGGCTTGCTCAGCTGTCAATAAAAGTCTTTTCCCTGCTAACTAATTTATAGAATCTTAACAATAAGAAGAAACCTAGAGATCATGTACCCATGGACCAGCTCAAAGCAGGACTTCACCTTGGCCCTCCCTGGTATACCAGAGGGGAAATCTCTAAGAATGGAGGTGATATTTAGCTGTCTTGTTTCGTTTTGTCTCCCTAAATAATGATATGTCTAAGTGATGAAAAGTAAACCCAAGATGTCTCAATAAACTATGCGTGGATATGAAAGCAGCAACTAAGTTCCATTGTGAGCAAGTTTAAGTTTTAAGAGGAACATTACCCGCAAGAGTTATATAAGAAACATTTATTTGACATATTTTAGACAATGTGGGAGAAATGAAGCTAATACTGCATGGTTTGTTCATCAAGGGGTTTATAATCTGCTAGAGGCTATTTACAGAAAATATTTATATTTATAAATATTATAAAATATTTATAAAAAATTATTGCAAGCTAAAACATAAGTGCCATCAGAAAGGTACACATGAAGTATCTTGGGTGTTTAGAGAGAGAAAATACACTTCCTACCAAAGGGATGGGTTTAAATTTTTAATAAAATTTTTAAAGTATTAGAGTTATGTTTATTCCCTGAATAATTCCCTAAGCACATGAATTATTGGAGTTTATCATAGACCCCACATAGAGTAAGTGCCAAATGAATCTTTGTTTCATTAATCAATGAGAAAAAAACACTAGAAATAAAGTAAAAAACATGATGCTAAATGTGAACTATTACCTGAAACATACTATGATCCTTAAATCCCGAAAAGGGCAACCTAAACAATTACGGAGATGGCCAAGATCCTTCAGAGCTGATCTTGCTATGCTCTTATTCTTCTTAAGCACAACTTTAATTCATATAGAAGGATAAACATTTTAAGTTCATCTCCTGGAGACTTCTTAAATATTGAAAAAGAATATATGGAGAGAGTGAACACAGATTAAACCGTCAAACTGGATTAAGGAAGATTATTTTCACTTTGCTGGCATTACTGTCACTGCACAAGAGTACTACCTACAGGCTGAAAACACTGACAGCAGCAAGCAGTCATCTGTGGGTATAACTGCATTTTTCCCAGTGTCTGCTGTGTATATCTCTTCTTCAATGGAATATCTTCTCAAAATTCATCCAAGTTGTATTCTTAAACATGTTTTTGAGAAAAAACTCTTAGTAGCTGTTCCAAAGAAAGCTTTTCCAGGGTTCCCAGGCCGTGTGAAGGACTTGGTCTTTATCGTAAGGACATTGGCAGCCCCTGTACCTACTTACCTAGCTCCAGATTTGCACTAAAAGTTACTTGATTTGCATAATGTCTTAACTGGGGTCCTCTCAGGAGTACATCTGGAGACACAGATTTGAGCAGAGGTAGTTTACTGGGCAGGTGAAGAGAACCTCTCTGTGGGCGCAGGGCAGTGAGACAGGGCAGTGGAGGCAGCCGGCAACAGCCCGTCGTCGGCCCAGAGGGGACCCATCCTCCAACTGTCCCACTGGCTGAGGATGGCTCGCCGGGAATGATATTCCCCCAGGAAGTCCCTCTGCTGCTCTGCTGCGTGGGCCAGCAAAGTGGATCTTAGCAGCCAGAGAAAGTCCCTTAGGTAAAGAAACCCAGGAGCAGGTGTTAAGTGAGAAGAGGAGACACGTGGGCACCAGCGCAGCTGCCACATGTGGAATGCGTGGCTTGGCCCTGACGAGCATTTTGAAAAGCTGCCGTGCTTGAGGTCTCAGAGCCAACGGGGAAGCCACCTCCCAAACCCTGCCATGGGGCCTACTGTCTTTTGCTGCGAATCCTTGGTAGTAAAACGACTTGTCCGCTCTACTATTTCCCTCCTCTTCTTGTTGCTCTAGAAAAAAAAACAATGCACAAACCAACCTAGAGTGAAACCTGAAAGCAGTTCAGCCCCACTGGAAGTCAACAGAGAAGTGAGATCTGGCACGCGACGATTCGCCCGCAGCAGTTTCCCCAAACAAACCGCAAAGGGACAGGAAACGGGATGCCTCTCCCGCCACGCTGCCGAGGTGGTGCAGGCAACCAAGTCAGCTCTCGTTTGATTTCAGTAATTTAAGAAAAATTATAAAGAGTTTATGCCAACAAAGCTGAAAACATTACTCGTAGTTCCAAACCAGGTCTAAAATAAATTAACATACCCAAAGCCTGCAGCGGCTTTGCGTCGGCTGTGTTGAGATTTAAGGGAAGCTTCCCCGGGAATACCCAGCGCCTGGCAGCAGCCCCTGCCCGCCCTAACACGCGGCCCACCTTCCAACGTGTGGAGCTCGTGACAATACTCCGTCACACCCGCAGTGCATCGCCGGAGTCGGTAGCAAACACCCTTTCTGGTCTCGTTTCTTGCAACTGCGGCTATGGGTTAGCATCGCTGCGTTTTCTCCTCTGCCCTCCCAACAAACCACGACGCTTGACTCGCCCCATTTAAAGGAGGAAGAGTTTCCATCTAGATTTGGGATTTATGAAAAACGCTTCATTTTCAGGGCTAAGGATTTCAGCTTCTGAAAGAAAATATATTCTCCACACTCTACCTGCATCTTCCCGAGGAGCCTCTGTCAGGCCGTGACAGCCTGGTGTTCGGGACACTGTGAGGCCGGCGGAGACACAGCGGGCTCCCTGGAGAATGCTGCAAATAGATAAAATAGATTTATGCTTAGGTTTGTTTAGGCACGATTTTAAATGTATGCATTTTGATTGTTTATGTCTTAACTATTTTTTATCAAGTATTTGTTGACCGACCTTGTCTGGAGTGCTAGACTGTGTGATAAACACTAGGTGTATGACAGTGTGTGACACAGGCGGTATCTCCTCACTCCATCACTCAGCGCACAAACACAATCAGAATCATCCTGACGACAATCAAAGGGAGAGGCTGGAACAGAATGCTGCCATCTGTATCCATTTGATTTTGTCACCCCATGTCCTTCAGTGTCCTTCACATGGCCCGGAAGGTCTTCCTTTGGAATGTCTACGAAGAGCTTTTTCTCAAAAGCATGTTTAAGAATCCAATATAGGTAATTTTTAAGAAAATATTCCATTGAAGAAAAGATATATACAGTGGAAATCTTTATTTTCTTATATTCCACAATTCTTTTGGAAACATAGTAGATAGAGAACCCTACATGGTTTTTATAGAGGACTATACACAGACCTTATTCAGATATGCAAATCAATTCAATTTAGAAACCCCAAAATGGTAGTGCCTTAGTTTCTAGAAAAGCATGGAATAAAAACAGAAAAGATTTCAACAAGTGAGAAATTTCTCAATGTTTAAATACGATGAATGAAAGTATACATTTGGGGATTAGGTTTGAATTCGTGACATGTACTGATTTCCGCAGCCTGCCTAGTAGGTGTGGACTGAACCCATTAATCAGCTTTTACATTATAATTAAAATTGAGTTTTCCAAGCGGCAGTGGGTGTCGGAGCCCAGGAGCCCTCCTGGCTTTCCGTATTCTGGTTTCACCTCTCATTTTTCACTCTCCAGGTCCAAGTGACTTCTGGGGGCCCGGCCTAGTGGGCCACGGTGCATCTGCTCCCTTCTAAGCCCTGGTGTTTGCGCAGGGAGCGGTCTACATTCCTGCTTCTTCAGCGCTCCTTGTGGTTGGCTGTGTCAACAGAGCATTTTAAACGCTAAATTCAGTTAAGTGACCAATTTGTTTCTCCATCTTTTTATGCCACTCCCTGGAGACAAACCACATTGGTAGAAGTGGTGCTTGTTCCCTGAGGAGTTCGCGTGTGCAGACGCACGCTGTCATGGTTCTCATAAAGATGCCACACAGTGTGTTTAAGCTACATTTTTGCCAATAAAGAGTCATATTTCGATGTTAGAATTTAAAACTGGAAGGAATCTAAGAGATTATCTAACCCAAAGTCGCCATGATGAGAAAACTTAGGGACAGAGAAATGAAGTAACTTGTTGCACGTCAGTAAGAACTAAACAGATGAGTTGACGTCTACACCACCTCTTTGGTGGTCAAAGCCACCACCTCTCAGTTTCCTCTCAATTTCCTCCTGCCGACTTTTTTCTGTCAGTCTCCCTCGTGGATCTATCCTCATTTCCCACCCCCTGTCCAAGAATTAGTGCTTCCATGCCTCCTCCCCTCTACCTCCCTCCATTCCGACACGCTCCTTGAGAGGTCTTCATGCTGGTGACTACCATTATCTCCCCTACGGGGTGAACCTCAGATATTCCTGTTCGACCTCTTCTCACCTTCTCCTGACCTCTATTGCTGATGACAGTTGAGGGCCAGGTCTTCTCCTGGACCACCTCATTCCTCGTTGTACCCAAAGTACCCATCCAAATGTGTTCCCAGTCCCGTATTTCTTACTTCGGCAAATTCCTCAACTATTCCCAGCCATTTCCCCAAAGCAAAGACCTGGTAATAGTTTTTGAATCACACACACACACACACACACACACACACACACACACTGGCATGCACCATTCAATCAGTTACCAATGTCCCTCCTAAGTCCCTCCAGAGTCCGCCTTCTCATCGCATCTCCACCATCACTTCCTCCGTTCCAGCTCTTCTCTCCTCTGACACACCTTGATGAGAGACTGCTCCTCTGTCCCTAGAGGGCTCCAGGGGTCCTCGCCTTCCCTCCTCCAGTAGTCATAACGACATGCTGATTCATGAGACTGAGTCGGCCCCTCGGGAGAACTCATCAGAAGAAACAAAGCTGGTCTGAAAATTCAGCACTTCCGGAGATCATGGGCTTCAGGAGAGAAAATGCCCTGAGGCCACTGGACCACTGAGCTAAATATCCAGAGCTGCAGGATGAGCTGATTACCAGCCTCTTCCATGAGGACTAGTCCTACCGTGCCTCACACTGCGTGATTCGTGTCTTCCAACACATGATACAATGAGCAATCATTACAGTGACTGCATAATCCATCATTCATTTTTTAGTAGTATAACCATTTAAATCTATACAAAACTCTGGAAATGTCACTGTAGTTGCAACTCACAAATTTTATTTTTAGTATTTTCATGTCTGTAAACTTTTTTAGCTTTCCTTATTCAAACAGTTTTACTGAGGCCTAATAATTTAAGTGTCCAGGTTGATGAATTCTGGCAAATGAATTCCATCATGGAACCACGACCACGCTCAAGACACAGACCACCCCCACCCCACCCCCCACCAAGTGTCCCTTGCTGCCCCAGCCCCTCTGCCACTCCAGTCTTAGGCAAGCTCTGATCCACTTTTGGTGGCTATAGTTTTGCCTTTTCTAGAATTTCATATCAATGGAATCATACAGTATGCAGTTTAGCAGGACACTTTGGAGACTTCCCATGTTGTGGGCACCAGCAGTTCGTTAGTCTTTATTGCTGAGTATGATTCCGTGTTATGAATATGCCACATTTTATTTATTCATTCTCCAGTTGGTAGATATTTGGGTCGTTTCTAGTTTTGACTGTAATAAATAATGCCGATGTGAATACATACAAGTGTTAGTCTGGACATACGCAATCTCGTGGGTAAAAACCTAGAATCAGAATTACTGAATCATAAGGTAAGTATACATTCAACTTTAAAATCAACTGCAGAGCTGGTTTCCAAAGTGGCTCTACCATTTTCCCACAAGCTATGTATGACCATTACAGCTGCTTCACACCCTTGCTAACACTTGCTATTGTAAGTTTTTTGTTTTATTTTTTAATTTTAGCGATTGTGGGGAATGTCAAGTGATTTTAAAATTCATTTCTCTGAAAATTAGTCATGTTGACCAACTTTTCACATGGTATTGGTCATTCATATAACTTCTTTTGTGAAATGTCTGCTCACATCCTTTGCTAATATTTTCAAAAAGCTTGTGTCTTATTTTTGAGTCTTAAGAACTTGTTTTTTAAAAAATATATATTTTAGATAAAAGTCATTGTTTTGGATATGTGTTTGGTAAGAATTTATTCCAATCTGAGAATTGTCTTTTCATTTTCTTATTTAAAAAAAAATTTAAATTTTATTAAAGTCTAATTCATCTTTTTATTTATTTCATGGTTCATTTTGTGGGCTCTATTGAAGAAATTATTGCCTAGTCCAAGGTCATAAAGATTTTCTTCTGTTCCCTTCTGAAAGTTTTACGGCTCTTATGTTTAGTATATGATCCATTCAGAGTTAAGAGCTGTGAATGATGCGGGACACAGTCTAAGTAAGTTTTTTTCCTTTCTTTTTCACACATATAACCAATAGCTTTAGCACCATTTTTGAAAACACTATGTTTTCGCCATTGAATTACCTTGGAGCCCTTGTCAAAAATCAATTGAATATGTACTTGTGGGTCTCTCCCAAACTCTATTCTTTTATATTGGTCTCATACCTACTGTTTAGCCAATACCATGCTGTCTTGGTTACTGTCGTTTTATAATAAGCCTTGAAGTTAGGAAGTGTAAATTCTCCATCTTTGCTCTTCTTTTTAAAATTCTTTTGGCTACTCTAGGTCCTTTGTTTCCATATAAATTTTGGCATCATCCCTGATAATTTCTGGAAAAAGCTTGTGGTGGTTTTGATTGGGATTGCCTTGAATCCGGGGAATATTGCTATCTTAACAATCTTGTCTTCCGATACATAAACTGATATATTGCTCCATTTATTTAGGTCTTTAATTTCTCTCAACAAAGTTTTGTAGTTTTCAGTGAACAAAATGTGTTGTTTTTACACATCTTTTGTTAAATTTGTTTGAAGGAATTTTATTTGTGCTTTTTAAGACCGAGTTGTTTTGTAAACCAAATTATTCTTCATTTCAATGACCAGGAGGATTTTTATTTGCTGATACGTAGAAATGCAAGCAATGGAATTTTTAATCTCAACTTTGTATTTTGTGACCTGGCTAAAATCACTTCTTTCTTTTTTAGCTTTTTTGGAAATTTCTTTGGATTTTCTGCCTATATGACCATGTTGATTACAAATAAATTTAATTTTGCTCATTTATGACCTGCATTCTCTTTCCTTTTTTCCCTTGCCTTGTAGGACTTCCAGTGCAAGGTTGAAAGGACGTCCTAGTTTGTTCCTAAACTCACTACAAAGTATTCAGTCTTTTACTGCTAAGTGTGATGTTAGTCATTTTTCATATGTGTCTTTTATCAGGTTGTGGAGGGTTTTACTGTTTGTTTCAAATTCTACCAAATACTTTTTTGACCCCAATTGTTAAAAAACATATTTTTTCTCCTTTGTTCTGTTAATATAGTGAAATATATTGATTGATTTTTCATATATATAACAGCTTTGCATTCCTGACATAAAACCCATTTGTTTATAATTATTATTCTTTTTATATATTGTATAATTTGATTTGAAAATGTTTTGTTGAGGATTTTGGCATTTATTTTCATCAGGAATATTTTTCTCTCCTTTCTATTCTTAAAATTCTTTGACTTTGGTGTGAGGGTAATTCTGGCCTTGTAAAATTAATTAAGATGGGTAATTTTGCCTCGATTTTATGCAAGAGCTTTTGACTTTAGTATTCTTTTTCTTTAAATGTTTGATAGAATTCATCAATAAAGCCAACTGAGTGTGAAGATTTTTTTTAATTATTATTTTTTTTATTTCAGCATATTACAGGGGTACAAATGTTTAGGTTACATACATTGCCTTTGCCCCACCTGAGTCAGAGCTTCAAGCATGTCCATCCCCTAGATGGTACGCACTGCACCCAATAGGTGTGAATATACCCATCCCCTCTTCCCCATTCCCACCTGCCCAACACCCGATGAATGTTACTACTATATGTGCACTTAAGTGTTGTCAGTTAAGTCAGTTAATACCAATTTGATGGTGAGTACATGTGGTGCTTGCTTTTCCATTCTTGTGATACTTCACTTAGTAGAATGTGCTCCAGCTGTATCCAGGATAACACAAGAGGTGTTAGATCACCATTGCTTTTGTGGCTGAGTAGATTTCTATTTGGGAATATTTTAGCTATGGACTGAATTTCTTTCATTGATATAGAACAGTTCAGATGTCCAGTAAGTGTGGTTTTGGTAAGTGTGGCCCAGGAGTCAATATCAATCCACACCACATTTTTGTTAATATCACTTTGTTTCTCTGATACCTTGACAAACCACTCTGATCTTTCCCTTCTTCAGTAATCGCCTGGCCATGAGCAGGTCACACTACAGCAGCCCCCATCAAGATGAGTGTTGGCCCTCCACATCTGAGCTACTTTCTGTAAGCCCTGCTGCCTTTTGGGGATCCTCCAGTACCAATCATGTGAGTATTCATTCAGCTATGGAGTTAAAGAACTCATCAGGGACAGTGATGTGGGGCTCAATGTATGTGTTGCCACTTGCTCATGTTTGTGATGGGTTCCTTCAGTGGAGGCCCCTGGGACATATTCTTGAGCACACCATTTCTTTTTGATGCAATTCCTCTGTGCAGTTACTTCCCAACTGGAGTATTTTTCTGACACAACCCATTATGTGCAGAGCATTTCAGGTCTCAAAATAATTTGTGTCATTTAGTAATAGATACAATTTCAGTCAGGGATCAATAACAGGCTAATAGTTGTCTCTTCAAAACAGTTTACCTGGCAGCCATCACAGATGATTCCTAATCTAGAATGTTGAGTGGCCATCACTGGTTGGCAATCAAGGGCTTTTTTCAAACATCCAGTCAGAGCAAGTATTTGCTGATGACACTTAATAGCATTTCACTGAATTATTTTTAGAGGTTTCCTTGGGGATTAGAACATGCATCCTGAATCTATCACAATCTACTTAGTGTTAATTTTTAATTACATCTGATGAAATGTAGGAACTTTGCAATAGAAGTTCATAAAAATTGAGGGGAAAAATATATATGTCCTCACGTATTTGCCATTTCGGATGTTCTTACTTCCTTGTGGAGAGTCAAGTTGCTATCTGGTGTCCTTTTCTTTCGGTCAGAAAGACTTTCTTTAATATATTTTCAGGTACAAATTGGCTAACAATAAATTCTGTTTTTGTTCATCTGAAAATGTCTTAATTTAATACTTTAATTTTTAAAGATAGTTTTGATGTATATAGAATTCTTGGGTACAGTTTTTTCTTTCAGTCCTTTGACTATGACATTCCAATGTTGTCCATCTTCCATTGTTTCTGTTGAAATGTTGTCCACTAATTATCATTGACCTGTATGTAACAGGTCATTTTCTTGCTGCTTTCAAGATTTTGTTCTTTATTTTTGGTTTTTGGAAATTTAAGTAAGATGTATTTAATCTGGTTTCTTTGTATTTAGTTTTTTTGAGATTTATTGATCTTTTGGATTTGCAAGTTAAAGGTGTTCACCAAATTTAGGAATTTTAGCCACTATTTTCTCAAATACTTTATCCCCCATTTTGTCTCTTCTCTCCTTCTGAAGTTCCAATTTCATATACGTCAGATCTCTTAGTACTGTTTTTTTTAAATTTCAGAATATTATGGAGGTACAAACACTTTGGTTACATATATTACCTTTGTACCTCTCAAGTCAGAGCTACAGCATGCCCAACCCCCAGACATCACGCACCATACCCATTAGGTGTGAATTTACCCATCCCCTCCCTGCCACCTGCTTGACGCTCTATGAATGTTACTTCTATATGTGCACGTAAGTGTTGATCAATTAGTACCAATTTAATGGTAAGTACATGTGGTGCTTGCTTTTCCAATCTTCTGACACTTCACTTAGAAAATGGGCTCCAACTCCATCCAGGATAGCACAAGGAATATTAGTTCATCTTTTCTTTATGGCTGAGTAGAACTCCATGGTATGCATATGCCACATTTTATTAATCCACTCATGTATTGATGGACACGGGTTGTTTCCACATCTTTGCAATTGTGAATTGTGCTGCTATAAACATTCGAGTACAGATGTCTTTAGTATAGAATGTCTTTTGTTCTTTTGGGTAGATGCCCAGTAGTGGGATTGCTAGAACAAATGGTAGTTCTACTTTCAGTTCTTTGAGGTATCTCCATATTACTTTTCATAGAGGTCGTACTAGTTTGCAGTCCCACCAGCAGTGTATGAGTGCTCTACCTCTCCACATCCACGCCAGCATCTGTTGTTTTGGGACTTTTTGATAAAAGCCATTCTCACTGGAGTTAAGTGATATCTCAGCACTGTTTCACGAATCTCAGAGGCTTTGTTCATTTTTATTCAACCTTTGTTACTGGTGTTTCAAATTGTGTAATTTTATTATCTATCTTCAAGCTCACTAATTTTTTATTCTGCTATCTAAAAGGTTTTGTTGAGTCCCCAGGATGAAAATTCCACTTTCTAAGAAAAAAATTAAATGGAAGTAGATTCTCTGAAGTCAATATTTGCCATCTTTCTTTCTCTTGTAGAACAGGAATAAAGAAAATTAAAAGTGTTCCCCATTTTTCATTGTAAAATTATTTATCAGAAGGAACTTCCATTAATAGTTTCTTGTAGGTCCTTACAGAAATTTTCTTCAAGTAGCCAATCCAAATATATAGTCAAAACATGGGTAGATTTACCCCCATGAGTATCAACTTCTTCAATCATCCTTCATTATTTCATCTGAATCTTTCCTTCTTGGTTGAATTTACTTTTTCTGGAATAAGTCTTTTAACAGTTCTTTCAGTGAGCCTCTGTGAATGGTCAATCATTTCCATTTTTTGGTCTAAAAATGTCCTTATTTCACCCTTAGTCTTAAAATATTATTTAGATATATAGAATTATAGTTTACAGTTATTTTCTCTGAAACCTTGGATTTCCATTTCTATTGTTGAAAAGTCTGCTATCGGTCTGTTATTTTGTTTTGGGAATCTGTCTTTTCTTCTGAGTTATTTTTAAGATTTTGTTGGGCATCGGTTTCTGGTTTGATGGGGTTTTTGAGGGATTTTTTTCCCTTTCAGAGACATTCATTAGTGTCCTGTTCACTATATGAAACATTTACTTTGAAGATTTTTTTCTTTATCTTTCATGTTCAGCAGTTTGACAATGCTTTGTGGAGATGTGGTGTGGTTTTGCTTGTTTTTTTGTTTAGTTTTTTCATTTATTATGTTTGGAGTTGTCTGTGCTTCCTGGATCTATAAGGAATTGGATTTTTTACCAAATTTGGTGAGTTTGGGATTATTATTTCCTCAAAAATTTTTTTCTTCTCCATTCAGTCTCTCTTCTCCTCCTGGGAATTTCATTACAAATATGTTAGGATATTTGATATTGTCTGATATTGTCCTGTAAGTCACTGAGTCTTTGAGTTTTTAAAATATTTTTCTCTTCAAGTTAATTTCTGTTCATTATTCTTCAAGCTGAATTTTTCTTTTGTCATCTCTTATTTGCTATGAAGCCCAATCTATTCTGTTTTACATTTAAATTACTTTTTAAATTCTGTTTTCATTGGGCTTTTTGATGGGATATCGTATCTATTCACTTTTTGTGACTATCTTTTACTTTAAGTTCATGTTAAACTTAAATCTTTTTACTTTAAATTTTGGCTTTAAAGTCATTGTCTATTCTAACATCAGAGGGGTTTTATAGTCTGCTTCTGATGACTGCTACTTCTCTTGACTAAGTGTTATATTTTACCTAATTTTTCCCATGTGTAGTAATTTTATGTTGAATACTAGACATTGTGGGTGATATTACATAGAGATTCTTGATTCTGTTATTCTACTCTGAAGAGTGCTTCCTTTTGTTCTTCAATGCAATTTAATTATTTGCTCATCACCTTGTACATGTGGAGGCTCCATTTTCATTTTGCTAGGGTGCCAAATATTCAGGTTTTCTTTTAGTCTTAGAGTTCATCTTTATTTTTAGGACATAACATTTTTTTCCTAATTTGTGGCATCTCTTGGATTTCAATGGAAAATCCAAATCCTTCTAACTTGATGAGATTCAAACTTCAAGTTCTGCCTCCCTGTGGTGGGAAGCAGTTAAAATTCTGCTTAGACTTTTTGGCCTGGATGCCGTTGCTTTCTTCTGGGCTCCTGCAATTCTTCTCTTGCACAGCTCATGGGTGAGCCAAGTATATGTGGGTAGCATATCTTTGATTTGTGGGCTCTTTGCTCTGGGTCACCCTCTTTTCAGGATTTTCCTCCTCAATTTCCAGTCTCTGGCAGCCCCGAATTCCATTTTTGACACCTCATCCCAATCAAACAGGAATGTTCTTCTGCTTGAATTCCAGCTATCATCACAATGTGTGGACTGTGGGTTGTTGTCAGGAGAAGCATGGTGTAAATGTAGCTCCTACCCAGTGCATTTTTTCTTTCAAAGGTCAAACTTCCTCCAGTTTCAGCCTGCTTTTATTCATTCTTCAGTGACTTCTAAGAGTTATGTTTATAAAAATATTTTGTCCAAAGTTATAATTGTTATGTGCAAGAAGATTAGTCTGATAGAAGATATTCTACTATTCCTGGATCTGCCTCCATAAACTATGTTTAAATATTAATTATTGGTTTATGGGTTTATGGTTTACCAAATCAAGTAGGCAATATATATTCAAACCACAAACCACAGGAGGATAGGGCTGTGGTTACAAATTCTCAGATATAACTCTTTATTTGTACCCAGAACTCAGGCTGAAATAGACAAATTCATTTGTTATCTCTCACTGTGAAAAGTATAATTTTTTATTCACTGTTTCACTGATGGTATGGTGTTCTAAAAGTTGAAGTTTCCTATAAAGATCTCCAACCCAGCAATTGATCTTACTTCACATGACATAGCTGAACTCTTGTCCCTGTGAAGCCATTAAAACCCAATCCTTTTTTTTCTTGATACCAGCAGCTCCTGCCAAGGCAACGAGAGACACAGCTCACCATGTTTACTTTCCAGTTTTTTCTTGGTTTATTTTCAGGTCAAACTATTTACCTTATATAACATTTGGTGGATTTTAGGCTAAGTTTCAGATACTGTAATTGTGAAACATGTGTCATTCAATGGAAATGGACGATGTTGCCCTTCTTCTAATGCGTTTCCACTTTTCCACCTGGTCCGCTCCTAAGCAAAACGGCACGCCTTGACAAGGCCCTCTGCTTTCTGCTGGTATTTAAATCCTAGGTTCCATCAAATCGATGGTTGAGGAAGGATTACAAAGTTTTTCCTCAAGTCTCATAGGTTGAGATGACCCCATAAGAGTGAAAGGCCACAGAGAGACAATCTATTTGAAACGAGGCAAAAAAAGATGGACATATGGAAAAATATCCATCTTAATAGCTAAAATTGATCATGGTGATGTTGTACAACTCTGTGAATATACCAAAAACCATTGTATTATATAATTTAAATGAGTGAAATGTATGCTATGTGAATTATAGCTCAAGAAAGTTGTTAAAATATACATATGTGTGTATATTCTCAATATTGTCGCCTCCAACCAGTATTATTTACATTGACTGTAGATAGATTTTGTATTATAAACACCTGACTAATACAAAAAAAAAAAAACTAAAATAGAGCTCTTGACATTTTCTATCAACTCTTTTTCCCCCAGACTTCTAAATCTCAGTAAATGACATCATCTACTTTCTTAAGTCCTTTCTATTCTCCAAAATACATCTTAAATGTGTTCACTTATCTCTCTCTACTACCATCGTTCTAGCATTGGCCTCTAGCATTTCTTATTTGAATTATTGCAATGCCTGCAACTAGGCTGTTTATTCTACTTTCTCTAACACATCGTCCACAACCAGCCCAACTACACTTTTTAAATAGAAACCATATTATGTCACTTCCCTGCTTAAAGCGGTTAAATGATTGTTTTTAGTGTAATATTCAAGCCCTTACCACAGGTCCAGCATGATCGGAATCACATAAACTCTTCAATCTCAGTTTGCATCACTCTCCCCATCCCTCAGGGCATGCTGGCTGGCACGCTGGTCTTCAAACATTTCCTTTCATCCACAACTTGGGAAAGATGTAATTTTTCGTATTGGAGAATGGAGGTAGCCTATGTCAAAGCCCTGACCACACAGGCAGTGATGGAAACATCATCAAACATAGTAACTGGGAACATGTGACCCCAGCCCACAGGATTAGAAAAACTCTGGCCCAGCCAACTCTGGTTTTGAAGGTTGGAGAGATGTGGAAATTTGTACTTACGGTTCCTGCTATTAGTCTAACCAGTGAAAATTTTTCACTGAGTATTAACATTCAACAGTTAACATCCCTAGATTGAAAGACTGCTGGGAGAGATGACCTTGCCGTCTGGTTAAAGGTATGAATTTCTTCTTTGTAATGTTCATCTGGAGTAGAGGTCAGCAAATCTTTTCTCTAAAGCTCAATGTAGTAAATATTTTAAGCCATGCAGGGTAGATAGCCTCTGTTGCAGTGAATCAGCTCTAGTGTTTAGTGCAAAATTAGCCACAGACAATATGTAAATAAATGGGTTTGGCTATGTACCAATAAAACTTTATTTATGGACACAAAAGTTTGGATTTCACAGTTTTCCTGTGCCATGAAATATTATTCAATATTTTTCCAACCATTTAAAAAAGTGAAAACCATTCTTAGTTTGTGGACCATCTCAAACAGGAGCTTGGCCAGCTTTGGTCCTCCTGGGCCACCGTTTGCTAGCTCTTGAGCTAGAGCTTCATTTGGACTATGTAGGAGACTGCTGTGAGTAGGTATTCTGTATGTCTCTTAGGCTATGAGGGAGGCTACAACAGGCTTGCTTTTCTCCTGGGACTCTGGAACTCTAGCATATTCCAGGATAGTGGTGATGTTGGCAATTTGTGATTTTAGTGCATCCCAGGGCATGTCAAAGTGAGCACCCAATCCTCAGTTCAGGCTGTAAAGCTGCCACCCCAGGTAAGCTCTAAGTAAGCTTTCTCCAGTTGTCCTCTTAGCCCCTCCCTCCTCTTCTCTACTGCAAAAGTTACAAGTTAGCCAGAGAATGAGAGCGCTGCCTTCAGCCTACTATCAGCTAATATAACTTTAGTTGAGAATGGGCTAGAAGACTCCCCTGGGCTGTGTTTTCAACAAGACCATAGGAGAGGGAAACCAGGGGCCTTCTACAGCCTCCTAGGACCAGGATTATCTAGAGTTTAGAAAATGTTGAAAGAAGCATTTTACAGTGGAAGGAGCAAAAACTTGGGCAATGCACAGACTTGGGTGGAAACTACCAGAATTACCTCTCAGTAAGAACCCAGGGTAAATCGTGTAGACTCTCTGAACTCCCCCTTCTTCATCTCTGAGGTAAGAGCAGTGATGACCACCCAGGCTCCAAGGACATCAGACATGGTGGGAGCCTGGCCATGGCATCCACTCAGCCCTACAATAGATGTGTTTATTGGGTACCTCACCCTGCACTGAACACTGCTCTTGAAAACAAGTCACACATAGTCTTTGTATTCATGGAGTTTACAGTGTAGCAGAGAAGACAGAGAATTAAGCAAATATGAACAATAAAATGAGAAGAGTGCTATGACAGGAGAAAAATAGGTAGCTCTGAGAACATGTACCAGGAAGACCAACTGCTCTAGGGAATCAGAGAAGGCCTCCCTAAGGAGATGATGCTTAGGCTGAAGGCTTGAGAAGGAAAAATAATAAAGAGATAATTTTGTCATGGCCCAGTGAGCTGAGGGACACATGCAGGGGCTTTTGAACACTCAGCAAATATTCATAGCTTACAGCATGCTCTCAGGAGACCCAGACTTAGCTTATCATTTTTTAAGGGAGCAAGAAAGTGTTGGTTATAATACTAAAACTAAAACTAACAAGTCATGGGCTCCTGGGAGATTACCTTTTCTTCTTCCAAAGCAAAGCAAAATTAAATTGTAGGGGTTGTACTAGTTTGCAGTCCCATCAACAGTGTATAAGTGTTCCTCTCTCCGCATCCACACCAGCATCTATTGTTTTGGGCCTTTTTGATAAAAGGCATTCTCACTGGGGTTAGGTGATATATCAATTGTGGTTTTGATTTGCATTTCCCTAATTATTAGTGACATTAAGTATGTTTTCATGTGTTTGGCAGCCTTTTGTCTATCTTCTTTTGAAAAGCTTCTGTTCCTGTCTTTTGCCCACTTTTTAATGGGATTGTTTGATTTTTTCTTGATGATTTACTTGAGTTCTTTATAGATTCTGGCTATTAGCCCTTTATCAGATATATAGCACGTGAATATTTTCTCCCATTTGATACGTTGTCTATTTGCTCTGTTGATTGCTTCCTCGGCTATGCAGAAGCTTTTTAATTAGATCAGGTCCCATTTATTTATTTTTGTTGTTGCTGTGATTGTCATTGGTGTCTTCTTCATAAATTCTTTGCCTAGGCCAATGTCTAGAAGACTTTTTCAAACACTTTTTTCTAGAATTCTCATGGTTTTATGTCTTAGGTTTAAGTCTGATATCCATCTTGGATTAATTTTAGTGAGTGGTGAGAGATATGGATCCTGTTTCAATATTCTACATGTGGCTATCCAAACCTCTACAGAAAATAGTATGAAGATTCCTCAAAGATCTAAAAGTAGACCTACCATTTGATCCAGCAATCCCACTACTGGGTATTTACCCAAAACAAACAAACAAACAAAAAAGTCATTTTATCAAAAAGACATTTGCACACTAATGTTTATTGCAGCACAATTCACAATCGCAAAGATTTGGAATCAACCCAAGTGCCCATCAATTCATGAGGAGATTAATAAAATGTGATATATATATACCATGTTATTAACCTTTTGTAACAATTTGGATGGAACCGGAGACCATTCTCCTAGGTGAAGTACTGCAAGAATAGAAAAACGAACACCACATGTACTCACTATTAAATCGGAACTAACCAGACAGCACTCATATGCTCAATAGGAAGTAAAACTCAACAGAAGTCAAACAGGTGGGAGGAAGGAGGAGGGGATGGGTGAAATCATACCTAATGGGCACAACGTACACCATCTGGGTGATGGGAACGCTTCTGACTTTGTCTCAAGCAGCACAAAAGCAATCCATACAACCAAAACATTTGTACCCCCATAATATTCTGAAAAAAAAAAAAAAAAAAAAAAAAAAAAAAAAAAAAAAAAAAAAAAAAAAAAAAAAAAAAAAAAAAAAAAAAAAAAAAAAAAAAAAAAAAAAAGAAAAAAGTTAAGATATTTGAGGAGTAAAAAAAAAAAAAAAAGGGAGGGGGAAAGCCTTGCTTTCCTATAACAGAGAGAGGGTTAACATTTAGCTTGACAAGGATTCATTTCTTTCAGGCTTCTAAAAAGTTTGCAATTCAGGAATATTGATCACTCTAAAGTAGAATGTTGGCCTTTAGTAAGCAATAAAAGAAAAGCATAAACAATCTCTTCCATGCCAAAGAATTTTGTTTCATTATCTAAGCATCCCATGCCTTCGTGAAGGGTCCAGGCTGCACCATTCATCAGTGCCCCAGCAAGAACAGTGAAATACCAAGGAAAAAGAAGCAAAGTGCCTTACTGAAGATGCATCGGATCATTCTGATTTTCATTTTGTGATTTCTAGTATCAACAATCATTCTAATTTTCCTGCCCATGTATGTGCGTGTACTTCACTTAGTCACGCAGTCAGGGTTTCCTTTCTTCATCTCAATGCATCCAACAGCTTTGTAACACTTCTAATCACATCCATACTAAATCTTTAACCACACAGTCCACACTGGTTCTGCATGACCTGTTAACGGTTCATCTCCAACACTGATTTCCAAAACCTTAAGAAGTATTGTAGGATCTGGCTCGGGGGGGGAGGTTGGTGGAATCCCGAGTTTCCCTCCGCTGTCCCGGGTTCTGGGGACCGGCGTCCTTCCTCCCTGTGGCCTCCGCCCCTCGCGTCCCTTTCTGTCCCCGCCGCCGTGGAGCAGCGCTGGCGCCCACGAGACTACTGTTATGATTCCCACAAATCCACCCCCAGCATGCAGGAAGCCGGAACTTTGGTTGATGATTTCACCGTTTTTGTTAAAAAGTGCTCAGCGAAGGCCCCTGAGCAGAGAGCTACCGCGACACAACCTGTGCAGCACCCTCCCATCGAGAGGGGAAACCCCACCGGCCCGGGGAACCCCGGCCGCAGGAGCCGCGCGCTACACGCGAAGAGGCCGGAAGACGGCGGCGGAACCGGAAGGGGAGGGACATTCGGGCGAGCACGCGCCGGGCGCCCGCGCCGCGGTGACGACCGGCTGCGACAGGGGGCGCGACGCGGCCACGCGCTGAGCGAGGGCGCAGCCCGTGACGGAGCCGGTAGCGCGACGTTAGGGTCTGTCTGACTTGCGGACCGTGGTTGTAGACAGTGAGGATGAGGAAGACGACCGACCGAACTGTGGAAAGAAACGCGACTTCACCCCAAGTGCAAAGACCCCCTTTCACGGCCGCTCTGCGAAGCAGGACGTCAAGAACAAGTCTCGAAAACGAATCGCCGCATGCATGAACCCTTTCCCATGTCCGAGAATGTTTTTCTTGGTAACTGGGAAGTTCCTCAAGATGGAGACTTCGGCTTTTTAAACAACCTACGTTTAGAAGAACTACAGATGCGGCTAAAAGTGCCGGACCCTGTGACGGAACGAGACATAGAAGAACTTCGACAAAGATACCTGCCAAAAGACAGTCCATTCTGGATGCTACGGACGCAGAGAAAAGAAGGCAGCAAGGCTGAGTTCAGTTTCTTCTCTGTTTGTTTCGGCTACTCTGGATACAAGGAACCACTAAGAATGGAAGGAATATTAGGACATTTTTTAATCCCTAAGATTTATGCTTTACCACTGGACAAAGGTCAAAACGGGCGATGGTGCATTCCCGGGTGAATTCCTAAAAGGCTAAATTAACAATTATACCCACTCTGTTTTCACTCTTACGTGACAAGAACAACAGAAATGTATTATTTTTCTGTCAGCTGTGTACCAGAAATAAAACTGCCTTATAAAATGAAGGCTGTGTTTAGAGATCTTGAAAATCCAAAGCTGTTGTTTAATTGTGCAGGACTGAAGGGCTTTATGTTACTATATTCTTTATTCTTACCTAGTAGTCTATTTATCGTATCCCCTTAGGTAAACTTACTTACACTGTCTCACTTTGTTTTGTTTTTAAAGGATAAGATCAGGATGGCTTTGAAGGTAGGGTCATATTTAGCAGATGATAATGTGCAACCAAATTGTACTTTAAGCAGGGAGGTAAGGGCTACATTCCTTGATTTCCAAGATGGTTTTCCAATAGAAGCAAAGCAGTAACGGCAGTAGTACTCCAATAGACTAGGCCTTTTTATATTGAAGCAATAATTCCATTTTTACCTTTTGAAATTTGGTTTAATCTTTTGATTTATGTTTATTACAAAAACAACTATATATATTTAGATCAAACAGAGCTATAATGTTTAAAACCAAAGAAGTCAATGGAACTCTTGCACAAAAAAAGTGTGGTTAATATTTTAAAAGAAATGGAAACTTAATACAAATGTAATTTGTCAATATTGTTTTGTGTTTGTGTGTAGGTCTGATAGCTCAACTGAATCAAACTGTAATAACCCCTCATCAGATTTACTTCTATGAAAATGTGCCCTTATTGCCACAGGACTTTTGTGTTGATTTCATTTATTTTCTGGGAATTGGTAAACATCACATGCCTGACAATAGCACAATAGCAAAGACATTTGTGCTGAACTGTGCAAGCCTTGAGGACTGAAAAAGAAAGATTAAAATCATTAAACAGGAACTCATTTCTATGCTGAAGGAACACTTGCATGACTGAACTGGGACCAGTCGTTTCCTAAGCTACATATGGCCATCTTGACAGTGTTGGTTCTTTTGTGCGTTTAATTACTGTGTGTAAATCATAAAGAGAAATAACTTTTACTGTGCCACCAAAAAAAAAGAAGTATTTCCCCTGAACAATGATGAAATCACTTGAATGCCCCTTCCATACGATTTTTTAAAATAAAGAATGCTAATTACTTTAAAATCATTTAATATTAATAAAGTAATAATATAAAACTAATGGAACGTTGTAATGGGATCTCGAACTTCTTGCTTCGATGTCCTATTATGTGCTCAGTTCTCATTGCTCCACTGTGAAAACCAAAAGTTGAGGGAAGATTAAAAAATGCACCAAAAGAGAATAAATTCCAGAGGAACAGACTTATGGCTATTTCTGTTTTTCAAATACCAAAAAGTTTACACTCCCACTTTTTTTAAATCCCATCTTTTCCCTCATGCAAAAGAAACCTGACAGCAAAGTGAGCTGAATTGGTATCATTACTCAGTCAAGGGTTCAAATCCCATGCTCTATGATGAATGGGTAGTTTTAAGGTTATTTGCAGTGTGAATGAAAGAGAATCGAGCAAGAAATGAGCAATAGCGGTTGTGAGTACAAGTCCTACCTCTATGTGTCGTGTAAACTTGTGCTAGCCACTAATGTCTTAGATCTCAGTTTTCTTTCCATTTCATGATGATCACAGCAAGTGTAACTCAATTCCCTAAGTGGAGTTACTCATCCCATACCACCACGACCATGTGTTGCTAACTTTCTGCAGATTATTTTTAGTGAGCACTTCCTTGTGAAGAAAGATTACACTTGCAACTGTAAGTACAGTAGTCAGCCCTTACCTGCGATTTCTCCAGGTTTCAGTTACAGATGGTCAACTGCGGTCCAAAAATAGGTGAGTAAAGTATAGTAAGATATTTTGAGAGAGAAAGATCAGATTCACATAACTTTTATCACGGTATATTGTTACAATTGTTCTATTTTATTTTTAGTTATTGTTGTTAGTCTTTTACCATGCCGAATTTATTAAACCTTATCATATATATGTATAGAAAAAAATATAATATACATAGGGTTTGGTACTATCTGCAGTTTCAGGCATCCACTGGAAATCTTGCAGTGTATCTCTGGCAGATAAGAGGGGACTGCTATATGTCAATTCATTTGCTTTTCACTCAAATATATTGATAAGAAGTTTGGTGGCAGCAACAGTTGAGATTATTGAATAAAATTCATATTTATGGGCCTGTCACGGTGGCTTATACCTGTAATCCCAGCACTTTGTGAGGCCGAGGTGGGAGGATCACTGGAGGCCAGAAGTTCAAGGTGACAGTGAAATACGATTGTGCCACTGCACTCCAGCCTGAGTGATGCAACAATACCCTATCTCTTAAAAGACGAGAAAAAGGAAGAAAAGAAAAAAGAAATTAATATTTATGAATTTATGCTGATCCCAGTGATTATAGTTGATCAAAGACCTGAGAATATCTGGAGTGAAAATTAGAAACAAAACAAATATTTGAAAGTTGAAATGTTGCAGATAATTCACCTCACGCCATAAACTCAAATACATGACAGATTAAAGCAATAAGTATAAAAAATTAGATTAGATAACTGGAAAGAATAGAGGCAAATATATTTTTTATTTCATAAATATGAAATTTTAAAGATATGAAAAATTAGCAAATAAAAATTTAACTATATAAAGATTAAAAATTCCTGAACATTTAGCTGAAAATTTCAAACAAATAATCAAAAGAAAAAAATTTGTAAAGACCATAACAAAGGATCAAGATGGAAAAATTTTATATAAATCCGTAAGCATACTAAAGACCCAAAAGTACATGGATAAAGGGTATGGGGAAGGCAAATAAATTATAACTATTTGGGAAAGTGTTCATTCATACCGGTAACATTTTATAATGTAAATTTAATAACATAATTTACTCCAGGAATGTGAAATGTGCAAAGTTAGAGGCAAGTAAGAATCCCTCCCACACAAGACGTCCATCATCTCAGCGTCTCCTCCGGTATTTCCGTAGCTGAAAACCTCAACGTGATCTCAGCATAGCCTACTAATTTACCCAAGGATATCTTCCTGCTTGTCTCCTAAAATGTAAATAAATATCATACCATCCATAATCCATTTCGTGTGAAAGACTTTTTCAATTACTCTTGCCCCCAGCCCCTGCATCATGTAAAAATTCACTTATATTTGCAAGATACTTCACGAGTCAGGAGGAGGCCTTCCACGTGAGCATGCCTCCCAACCCAATAAAACAGATACTGTAATACCCATTTTATAGATTAAGAAATAGCCCCTCATGGGGTAATTTATTTGCTCCGTTAGTAAATAAACAAGCGTTCAAATTCAAGTGAAATTTCTCCCGTACAATGTTACCTCCCACTGGTTGTTATAACTTGTTGCTATTCCATGTTGCCTCTGCTCTTATAGATGCAAGATGTTTTTTTCTTCAGTTAGGTGTAAAGTATAAGGGTCCTTACTTATCTTTAAAAAACATAATATAAAAGTAACAAATATTCAGCTCTGAAATCCATATCATTTGGGAAAGAAAAATCTAAAATTCTAAGTGAATCAATTTTCAGTCTCGTAGGTATGAATTTAAACACTGTTGACTAAGTTGCATTATTTTTCTTTTACTAATTAAAATTTTTCTGTTCAATAGTAAACACTTAACTGTTGAAAAATGAATTAAGCTTTAAAATAAAAAACAGCAATTTTCAAACGGAAAATCATTCTTATTCATGAGTAGAAACAAGGTGAATAGGAGACAAGTACCTCCAAAGTGAATTATTCCGGAGTGTAACAAAAGTTGTTTCAAAATCAATTCATCATTCAGAATAATTGACTCTTTTTAAATTCAACTTTTTATTTTGAGATAATTCTGGATTCACATGCAGGTCTAAGAAATAATACGGAGAGATCTCATGCAGCCTTTATCCAGTTTCCCCGATGATCGTTCCTTCCTAAAACTATGGTACGATATCACCGCCAAGACATTGACAGTGCACAGTCAAGATACAGAACAATTTCATCGCCAAAAGATCCATTTGGTGTCCTTTAATAGCCACATCTACTTTCCTCTGGGCCTCCCTCCTACTTCTGGCAACCTAATCTACTATTTCTGTAATCTTATCATTTCAATATGTAATCTTTGAGTATGGGATTTTACCCCCAGCATAATTCTCTAGAGATTCACCCAAGGTCTTCTGTAATTAAGCAGTTTGTTCTTTCTTATTGCTGAGTAGAATTCCACGGTACAGACCTAGCATAGTTAGTTTGACCATTCACCCAGTGAAGGACATCGGGGTTGTTTCCAGTTAGCGTTATTATGGATAAAGCTGCTGTAAACATTCAGGTACAAGTTTTTATGTGAATATAGTTTTCACTTATCTGGCATATATGCCTAAGAATGCAATTGCTTGGTCATATATTAGTTGCATGTTTAGGCTTTTTTTTTTTTAATTTGACAAACTGTTTTCCAGTGTGGCTATACCATTTTACATTACTACCAGCAATGTATAAACTACCAGCATGTATAAATGTGGACCGTTTATCCACATCCAGTTTCTCCACATCCTCACCCGCGTTTGTGATTTTAATTTGTGTTTCCCAGATGACTGAAGATGCTGAACATCTTTTCATGTGTTTATTTGCCGTCTGTATATCCTCTTTGGTAAAATATCCATTCATGTCTTTGCATGATTTCTATTTCAATTATTTCTTTATGGTTGAGTTTTGAAAATTTTATGTATTCTAGATACTAGTACATTGATTAAAATGCAGTTTTCAAATATTTTTCA
Organism: Indri indri; assembly: GCA_004363605.1. Taxonomy (NCBI): domain Eukaryota; kingdom Metazoa; phylum Chordata; class Mammalia; order Primates; family Indriidae; genus Indri; species Indri indri. The sequence goes on from RJWJ010001475.1 coordinate 57,422, forward strand.
GTCTAGTCCATAGCTTGTGTTTTCATCCTAACATGGTCTTTTGCAAAGTAAAAGCCTAAATTGTTTATCACTTTTATCTTTTATGGATAGTGCTTTTAATGTCAAGTCTAAGCACCCTTTGCCTAGCCTTAGTTACCAAAGACTTCCTCCTATTTTTTTCTAGAAATTTTAGAGTTTTAAATTTAAGTCTGTGATCAGTTGTGAGTTATTTTTTGTATAAAGTGTAAGGACTAGGTCAAGGATCATTTCTTGGTCTATGGATGTGTAAATACTCCAGCACCAGTTACTGAAAGGCTGTTCTTTCTCCATCGAATTGCTTTGTCACCTTTGTCAAAACTCAGTCGGGCATACTTGTATGCATCTATCTCAGTTCTCAATTCTGTTCCTTTTTTTTTTTTTTTTTTTTTTTTTTTTTTTTTTTTTTTTTTTTTTTTTTTTTTTTTTTTTTTTTTTTTTTTTTTTTTTTTTTTTTTTTTTTTTTTTTTTTTTTTTTTTTTTTTTTTTTTTTTTTTTTTTTTTTTTTTTTTTTTTTTGAGACAGAATCTCACTCTGTTTGCCAGATTAGGATGCTGTGGCATCATCCTAGCTCATAGCAACCTCTAACACCTGGACTCAAGCCATCCTCCTGCCTCAGCCTCCTGAGTAGCTGGGACTACAGGCATGTGCCACCACGTCTGGCTAATTTTTTCTATTTTTAGTAGAGATGGGGTATCACTTTTTCTCAGGCTGGTCTCGAACTCCAGAGCTCAAGCAATCCTCCCGCCTCGTCCTCCCAGAGTGCTGGGATCACAGGTGTGAGCCACCGCGCCGGCCAGTTCTGTTCCTTTTATCTACATGACTATCCCTCCACTAACACCACACAGTCTTGAGTAATGAAGGTTTAGTCTTGAAATCAGGTAGACGGACTCTTCCCACTTCATTACTCTTTTTCGAAGTTAGTTATTCAAGTTCCTTTGCATTTTCACTTATATTTTAGGATAATCCCATCAATATCTATGTAGAGCCTTGCTGTAATTTTAACAGGTATCGCATTAAACCCGTATAAGAATTTCATTAAATCTTAATTTGAGGAGAACGTACATTTTCAGTATGTTAAGTCTGTTAATCCATGAACATGATATGGACCTCCATTTATTTATATATTTTTAAAATTTCTTTTATCAGTGATTTGTAGTTTTCAGCATACAACTCCTGTGCTTGTTTGCAAGATTCACTCACAAATATTTCCATTTTTTGAACAGTTTTAAATGGTACTGCATTTTAAATTTCAGTGTTCACATGTTTATTGCCAGTACTTAGAATGGCAATTGACTTTTTTTTTTTAATTTCAGGGTATAACGAGGGCACAAACATTTTGGTTACATTTTATGTCTTTGCCTCACCCAAGTGAGGGTTAGAGGCAATTGACTTTTTTATGTTTACATTGTATCTTGAAACCTTGCTGAACTCACTTATTTGTTCTTAGAATTTTTGTAGATTTCTTGGGATTTTCTATATAAACAATCATGTTATAAGCAGAAAGGGACAGTTTTATTTCTTCCTCCCAATTTTTATGCCTTTTATTTCCTTTTCTAGCCTTATTGCCATGGCTAGAATTTATACTACTATACTGAATAAGAACGGTGAGAGTGGACATTCTTGCCTTGTTCCTGATCTTAGGGGAAAGCATTCAGCCTTTCACTATTAAGTATGATGTTAGCTGTAGGTGCTGTGTAGGTGATTTTTTCACGTTAAGGAAGTTTGTATGTTTTTGTTTCTCTAAAAGCTTTTTTAAAATCACGAATAAGTATTGAATTTTGTAAAATACTTTTTAATGCATCAGTTGATATAATCATACGATTTTTCTTCTTTAATCTGTTAGTATGATGTTTTACATTGATTGATTTTCTAATACAGAGCCAGCTTTGCATCCCTGGGGGAAAAACACACGCATCCATGTCATAGAATTCATTTCATATATCACTGAATTCTATTTGCTAATAGTTCATTAAAGATGCTTGCATCTATGTTCATAGGGATATCGGTTTGTAGGTTTCTTTTTTGTATTCTCGTTGTCTAGTTTCAGTATCAGTGTAATACTAACTTTCTAAGACGAATAGGGCAGTGTCCTCTCCTCTTGTATTTTCTGGAAGAGATTTGTAGAATTGGTATGGATTCCTCTTTAAATATTTTGTAGAATTAGCCAGTGAAATCATCTGGATGTGGAGGTTGATCTGTGTGTGTGTGTGTGTGTGTGTGTGTGTGTGTGCGCGCGCGCAGAGATGTTGGTAGGATGAATACTAACTTTTTGATGTCTGCAGGGTGTGTAATGAGAATTCTTTTTTCATTGCTGATATTGGCAAGTTGTGTCATCTCTCTTTTTTCCTTTGGCAGTCTTGTTAGAGGTTTGTCAATTGTACTGATCTTTTAAAATAACCAGCTCTTGATTTCATTGATTTTCTCTAGTATTGTTTAGCTGTTTTCAATTTCATTGATATCTGATCTCATCTTTACGTTTTCTTTTTTCTGCTGGCTTGGGGTTTATTTTGCTCTTCTTTCATCAAGGTCTTGAGATCAAAGCTTAGATTATTGATTTGGGACTTTTACTCTTTTCACATGTAAGCATTTAGTGCTATAAATTCCCCTCTCAGCACTGCGTTAGCTGTGCCCCACAAATTTTGGTATGTTTTATTTTCATTTTCATGCAATCAATATATTTTTAAATTTGAGCTATGGATTATTTAGAATTGTGTTGTTTAGGTATAAGCGTTTGAAGAATTTTCTACTGTCTTTCCTTTATTGATGTCTCATTTGATTCCACTGTGGTAAAAAAAATATATACTTTGTATTATTTCAATTATTTTAAATTTGTTGGATTGTTTTCTAGCCCAGGATATAGTCTGTATTGGCATATGTTCCATGGATGTTTGCAAAAAATGCATATTCTGCTGTTTTGGGGTACAGTGTTCTATAAATATTGATCAGATCTTGTTGGCTGATGGAACTTTTGAGTTCTTCTAACTCCTTGCTGGTTTTCTATTTAGTTGTTCTATCAGTTGTTGACAGGGGGGTGCTGAAATCTCCAGCCGTAAATATGGATTTGCCTATTTTCCCTTCCAGCTCAATCAGTTTTTTCTTTACACATTTTGCAGCTCTGTTGTTTTGCAGCTCTTTACACAATGTGCAAACACATTGCTATATCTTCTTGGTGGATTGACTCTTTTATAATTATATAACATCCCTCTCAGCCTCTGATAATTTTCTTTGCTCTAAACTCTGCTTTATGAGATAACCATTTCTGTTTTCTTTTGAATAATGTTTGTGTAGTATACAAACTTTTTTGGTCCTTTTACTTTCAACCTATCCATATCATTATATTTGAAGGGCGTTTCTCATAGACAGCATATGGTTGGTCACTTTTAAAAACTGACTCTGCCAATTTCTGTTTTTTATTTGGTATATGTAGATAATTCACATTAAATGTAATTATTAACATATTAGGGCTTAAGTATGTCATTGTACTTTTTTGTCTGCCATTTGTCTTTTTTGTTTTCATTTCTGTTTTCTTTTTTCTTCCTTCCTGTTGGTTACTTAAACATACACTTAGAACTTTGTTTTTATTTATATATAATTTTTTGTATCTTTTTGTGTCACTTTCTTACTTTTGCTCTAGGCATTACATTATATATATATCTCACACACACAACTTGCCATAGTCTACTGATGTCAACCTTTTACCAGGCCAAGTGAAGTATGGAAAATTTACCTCCCTTTACCATCACACATTTATAATTGTCTTATATATTTCTTCTATACATAATTAGGTCCACATCAGACAGTGTAATAATTTTTGCTTTAAGTATCAAACATAATTTAGAAAAGTCAAGACGAGAAGAAATACATTATACTTGCCCATATTTTTCTCTTTCCATTGTTCGTTCTTCCTTCCAATGTTCAAAGTTTCCTTCTCTTATGTTTTAATTTCTTTTCAGAGAACTTTCTTTACTGTTCTTTTAGAGTAGAACTGCTCATGATAAATTTCCTTAATTTTCCTTCCTCTGAGAATTTACCCTTTATCTTGATTTCCTCTTCATTTCTGAAGGATATTATTACTAGATGTGGAATTCTAGGTTGACGGTTGTTTACTTTCAGTACTTCAAAAGCGTAGTGCCCCTTCCTCTAGTCTTCATGTTTTTTCTGATGAGAAATCATTGTCATTTGAATTGTTTATCCCCCAATATGTAAGCTGTCTTTTCTCTCTCATGACTTACAAGATGTTTTGTCTTTAGGTTTTAGGTATTTGATTATGATGGGCCTTGGTGTGGAATTCTTTGGTTGTGCCCCATTTGGGATTCTCCAAGCTACTTGAATCTGTAGGTTTGTGTATTTTGTCCGGTTTGAGAAGTTTTCAGCCATTATTTCTTTGATTACTTTTTCAGCCCTACTTTCTCTCTCCTCTTTCTCTGAGACTGCAATGACACAAATAATATATGTTTTGTTATAGTCCTACAGGTCCCTGAGACTTTTTTTCCCCAGTCTATTTTCTCTTTGTTCATATGGGATAATTTCTATTGCTCTTTCCTCAAATTTACTGGTTCTTTCCTCCATCATATTCATTCTGTTATTGAACCCATAAACTTAGTTTTTAAATTTTGGTTATTATATTTCTTCACTTCTAAAATTCTATATGATTCTTTTTTCTACCTTCTATTTCTTTGCTGAAACTTTCCATTGATTATTTGTTTATAATTCTTTATTGAAACATTTTTATAACTCTTTTAAAATCTTTGTCAGATAATTCTAACATCTCTGTTATCTCAGTTTAGCATCTATTGATTAGATTTTTTCATTCAAGTTGAGATTTTCTTGATTCTTCGTATGACAATTTTCTTTTGAAACCTGGACATTTGGGGTAGTATGTTATGAGACTCTGGATCTTATTTAAGCCTTACTGGCTTTCTCTGACACCAATCCAACAGGGACAGGTGGGAAGTGCTACCTCATCACCACCAGATGAGGGTAGAAGCCTAGGTTTCCTGTTCAGACTCTTCACGGGGAGGAGAGAATCCTCAGTATTGTTCTACAGAAGGGGAGGGGGAGGGAGGCTTCCTGCTAGGGCTCTGCTGACACCACTCTGCCTGGGAGTAGCAAGAGAGCCTCCTTACCACTCCCCACGTGGCCTCCTATGACGCCACAGGGCCTCATTACTCCTCAGGACAGTGGCGAAAGTCCTGAGTTTCCACTAGACTTCCTCTAACACAACTCTTATTACTTCTGGGTATGTAGAAAGTACAGGCTTCCCAGAGGGTCCCTACTGACACTGGAGAGGGGAGGTCTCCTTGCTGGCTGGCAGGGATAGAAGCCCAACCTCTTGACCCTGCTTCCTCTGATGCCACCCCAGTGTAGGGATTGGGACTCCTCATTGCAGCCTGACAAGAGTGGAAGCCCAGGCTCCCCATTCCACTTATGTTGGCCACAGTTTTTTTTTTTTTCCCCCTGTGGTCTTTGGCAGCAGTAGAGCATTTATTATCCACAATTTTTCTGCCTTGTTTCACTGCCCCTTTCCTGGGCTTTTGACTAGAGAGAGATGCTTTTGTTGGAGCTCTTTTCATCTGTGCACATTGGTGTTTCCAGGTTGCTGACTTCTTCAGTTCCAAGTCTAGACTATGTGCGGCAAAAAGTAAATCCAGAGAACCCACCGCCATGCTGTTTCTTGGGTCCTCACATCCCTAGCCAGCCTTCTTTCTTCTCCCCATTTCTCAAAGTCTTCTTATATTTGTTCTATATGTAATGTTCAGAGTTTTTAGTTGTACTCAGTGGGAGGAATAGGGAAAACTATATCAAGTTCCAATAATTAACTATTTAGGAAATTTATCTCCCATTTATTTTTCTGAAATATTTACGAACCTTTTAGATTTGTCAATTCCTCTAATTGAAGCAAATGTTTCAGTGAGGCAATCAGTAAAGGAATGAAGTATCCATCTGGCATCATCCCATTGGGAGGAAAGGAGGAGACCAAGAGAAGGTAAACAATGACAAAAAAATCTCTGGAGGAGCAAATCGAGGCAGAGTTGATGGATAAGGTGGATATACCTACTCCAATCATCTGGAAGTTAATCTAGGTGAACAACAGGTCTCTGAGATAGAAGATGGACATAACAAACACCTGCCAACAACAGCAAATAAACATGGAATGTTTCAGATACACAATGCAAATTGTTAATAAGAATTACTACCCATAAGATTGTATTTTAGTGATTATATGGAAGCCATTAGGCCTTAATTGTTGGAAGGAATGGAGGGAAGGATGAAGGAACGAAGGGCAGGGGAAAGAGTGTTTCTGCTGTCTGCCATCTGCAGTACCCAACCTAGTCATGGTTCAGCTTGTGCTTCAGCTAGTTAGGATGCCCAGGGTGATGCACAAGTGAATACAGTGCTGTTTTAAGCTCTGTTACTTGCTTTCTTACTGCTTAGATTTTTAAACATGGCTCTTCCTGGCGTCCTTATCACTCTGCTTCCCTATGCACTACCAGTAGTGCCTGGGCTCAACAATGAAGGGGGTCTTCCTCCTGCAGCTTACCTACCCCAGGAACTTGGAAAGTAGATGATCTCTGACAGCTAAATCCTAAAACAAACACTCAACAGATCAGAACAGAATTACGCCAACTTACCATCAAGAGGCAGAATGGCTCTCAGGCCAGCAATACCTGACCAGAGTCAGAAAGATATTAGCCTAGCTCAGGAAATATTATGACAAGAAGAAGGAGAATGAATGAGCAGTAACACAGGCAGAGAAAAAAGGCAAGTGAGGAGCTGACACTGTCTTCTGCCCTATGCACAGGAGATGATGCTCTGCCCCACTACAGCAGGAACCTGTTCGTGTGGCAGGATAACCTGTTAAGGGGGTGCCTGCACGGGGCTACCACATCAGACCCCTCCTGCTAAGAGCCCAGGCTCCTTGAGCAACTTCTGATTATAACTTGGCTCCTGTGTAGATCTGTCTACAAAGAGAAAGTAAGCTGGGCAGTAGAGTTAATATCTACTCTGCTTCAAGTTCTTATTGTATTGTAAAGTAATAAATTGGTATTTTGGTTTTTAATCATCAGTCCCTGGTGAATTTGGTGTGAGTCAGTCCTCTAGCTCAAATAACTCTGAGAACACTAACGATCACATTCTGAGCCTAGAAGGCCTAGGACCAGTGTGAGGCTAACAGGCCTCTTGCATTCTTGGGGAGACCTGCCTGGGGGACAGCCAGCCTTCCTCAGGGGTACCTCTCAGCCTCATTGTTCATTCCCTCCAAACTGTAGTAGCCTGCACCTGCCTTCAGTCCAGACCCCTGTGTGCTTTACCCCAACCCTGATGCATCATCCAGCCAAGATAACACACGCAGGGGGCAGACGAGACTTTTGCTCAGCATCTGCAGCTGGGTCTGCGCCCCAAACCTGCCCCATCCAAGTCAGCACCTTCAGTTCCAGATGCTGGTTGCTGACCATCCACCTCACACACCATGGGCACCTGTACCACACTTGGCCATGTCTCAAGATGCAGCACTGGCCAGGAAGCAGCAAACACAGTGATAAGAGGCTGAATACTCTTAACTACACTTACAACCTCTCCAAACATTACAAATCATTATTATTGTAGACTTTGGGTCTGAAGCCACTGAAAAAAATTGAAAGCATTCAACACCATCTCAATATTTAAGTGCATAATGGAGCTGCATATGTGAGGAATATTTATTTTATCAATACAATTGCAGACATGACCCACAAATCACGTGAAACAAGTCATAAGTCATAACCTTCCAGTAAGTCTTGTCAAAGCATAAAAACACAACTCAAAATAAAAATCAACTAATGTTGTTTCACCCACAAATGCAACCTCTAAACAGAGAGCTGAATGAGTGCACAGAGACCCAGGGGGCTTCATTTAGTGAGTAGACAACATTTTGTGGCCAGCAACTGAACCACAACAAAAAATGCCTGAATGGCCAAGGGGGTGTCCCAGGGGTGGGGGTGCCCCTCTGGAGTTCACCATTACCCCGCCTGCTTCCTCCACTTGTAAGGGAAGGGCCATCCCCTCAGGCCCTCAGAAGCTGACCCTAGCACGTCAGACCTATCCAAATCCTACCCAGTTCCAGGGCTCAAGCACTCAGCAATGGCAAAAGATGAAAAATAGCCCCGGCATCCCAAGCAGCTATCACCACGCAAGGCCAGGCTGCGAGTGGGGCTGGATCCACTCCTCCACCCGCTGAAGCCCTCACCCTACCTGTTTCCAAATAGGTTCTAAGATTACAGATTAAATGAAAAATATGTTCCAGCTCTAAAATGTTTTTGCTTTTTCACATTCACAGACATAATGACATGCTAAACCTGAAATATATTTCCACTTCGATGGACAAAAACCTTCCCCTAATCTTTGGCCAGGCCTAGTAAAAAAATCGAACAACTCTCAATGCTTTTGTTATCTTTTCTACACACTCAAACACGACATACATAAAACAGCACTTCCCAGTCTGTGGTTCAGATTCTATGAAGTGTTGGAAAAAGAATCTCATATTCTAAAAAGTCTGGAAATGCCGCGTGCGCTATCTAATGCATGGAGACTGACAGGAAGCATTGGCACACTGAGAATCATACGTTTCTTGGCAGTCTTCTGGCAAAGAACAAGCTGAATATTACTTAACCCTGACTGATTGATGGATATGTTTGCATACATAAGTAGGTACATGCATACGAAATATTTATTTCTAAAAACTTATTGAGGTATAATTTACATATAATAAATATACTCATTTTTATGCTATAGCTTAATTAGTTTTGACAAATGTATACGCCCATGTAACCACCACTACAATAAAAATATAGAACATTTCCATCATTCCGAAAAGTTTCCTCATTATTCACTCCATAAATCCATAACCCCAGTCTAATGAGGAGAAAAACATCACACCAACCCAAATTAAGCAGCACTGCACAAAATACCTGACAGGTATTCCTTGAAAGTGTCAAGTCATGAAAAACAAGGAAAGAATGAGAAACTGTCCCAGACCACAAGAGAGAAAGGGAATGTCACAACTAAACATGGGATCCTGGATTCGACTCTGGAGCAATAAAGGGGAACTGATAGAAAAACTGGTGACGTCGGAATAAAGCTGGGGTTTAGTCAATGGCAGTGTCCCGAGGTTGTTCTTCGGTTGTGATAAATGGGCCACAGTCACGTGAGACGGCAGCACGAGGGGGGTGAAACAGGGTGGAGAGTGGGAGGAGCTCTCTGCGCCCATCTGCCGTACCACGGCGTCTCCAGGTCAGGGGTCCCGGCATGGCTGTGCCGGACCCCAGCCCAGGGACTCACAGGCTGCCATCCAGGTGTCAGTTGGTTGGGCTGCATTCCTTTCTAGAACATGGGGTCTCCTTCCAAGTTCATGTGAATGTCGGGAGAATTCAGTTCCTTGCAGTTACAGGAGTAGGGGACCAGGTTTTCTGCTGGCCGTCGGCGGAGGCCGCCAGGGCTCCTGGCCAGGTGGAACTCCTAGTCCCTCTCACGAAGCGCCGGTCTGCTTCTTCAGGGCCAGTGAGAATCTCCCTAGGTCTGCTAAGACAGAGTCTTACAGAGTGCGATGTGACCACGGCAATGACAGCCCATCAACTCTGCAACCTAATCTAATCTGGTCGCAGGAGTGATGTCCCATTGGCCACTGCTCAGAAGTGAGTCACACTCGTGCTCGCACTCAGAGGGGGCAGGTGTGTTACACAGGTGTTACACCAGGAAGCAGAGATTAGACGGCTCTCTTACTTCTTTTTGTGTGTGGTGTGCATGGATTCCGCTATCCATTTTAAGAAAGAATTTTAGAGACAAACAGACAGCAATGAGTCTAGTCCCAACTTGTTTTACACAGGAGGAAGCAGAGAGATGAGCTGAAACGACCATTTCAGGTACACAGATGATCAGCAGCAAAGCCAGGGCTAGTGCCCCAGGTCTTATAAAAGGGAAACATTTCTGAAACTGTAAACTTTATTATTTAGCTTTTAAAAGTCGTAGTCCATGTTAAATTTGTGCCTTTTCTTTTTTTACTTGATGCCTTTATTTTCAGTTGGATGAACTTTACTGAATGCTAAGCATTCCCTTAGGGTAAGAACAAATTAGAAAGCTTATAAAACAAGCATATTATTCATAAAGGAACACACAAAAGAAGACAAAGTTTGACAATGAAGCTTTAGAAAGACTACAAAGGCATAAAAAGTTTCAGTGTGACCCCTTACTATAATGTCAACACTTCCTGCCATGGGTACGTTTTCATCATTTCTCACACAAATTCTGTAGCCAAACTTTTCCATCTTCCATTATGTTGCTCGGATTATTTTATGATTATTTTATGACAAACGTTTTCGATTACAAGACAAAAATGTCAACTGAAAAATTACAAGTGTGGTACTAGCTCATATTTGGGTCAATTAAAAGACCTTGTTTCTTACAGTACAAATATTATAAGACAAAGTTGTAGTTGTGTTGTTCCCAAAGTTGTAGCATGGAGAGTGGAAAAGTAGTCGTTTTGTTTTGTTTTAAAATAAATACCATGGATATTTGTGTCAGAAATACCATGGATATGAATACCTTAAGGTATTCGATTCTAAAAGAAAAATAAGACTCTGGCCTAATTAATTTTAAGAACAGTAGTTTTCATGCAATGCAAACCCCACATACTATAGCATGGTATAACAGGCAAGCATTTCTAAATGACAATTAAAATGATCCATTTGTATAAAAAATAACATCTTAGCTCCTCTATACTGGCTGGTCCAAAATAAGGATCCCAGGAGAATTCTGAGAATTAGCAAAGCAGCAAATTGAGTTTAGAAAGTATTTTTCCATGCTTCCCAGAAAGTATAGAATTGAAAAAGCAAACTCATCACATTGGAAGCATTTTTCCACGATATTCCTAAAGGAATGAGCAGGAAGTGTTGGGTAAACTGTGGCAACTGCTCAAACTCATCTATGAATGAAAGAACAGAGCTGAATGCAGGAAGCAGGGTCCATTCAGACTCGCTAGTCTCTCCCGTCACTATGGAGGCCGCAGGCAAACTTGGCGTGACTGTTGAGGGGACATGAGCACCGAGAGAAACCACAGAGGGCACATGGAATTTTCCGAGAACCTCACCAGGATCACACACACCAATGCTGACTCACATTCAAAATCAGACAAACACTGCACACAGAGGCATGCAGAGAGAAGAAACTGCAAGTTAGACCATTGTCCTAAAATCAGCCATGAACTATGACTGAAACCAAAAAAGTCTTAGAACGGTTGAGCTATAAAGAATCTTAGAAATTATCAAATTAATGCAGTCACATTTTCTAGGAAAACATTTAACTATGTTTGAAAATGGCATTTACATTAGGAAATACAATTTAAACTGTATTTATATACATGTTTTATTTAGAGTAACCTCTTACTAAACTATATTCTAATGTTAAGTTCAATATTTCTAAAACACACATTGTGTCAACATGTTTAAGATTATGCAGCATTTCATTGTTCTCCCAAAACCTTTACTTCAAGAGATGATCTGCTATTGCCTGTATATCTGAAATCAGACACATGACTAGCACTATAAAAGAATGTTGTTTTAAAAGCATAGATCTTCTCGGGAGCAAATTATTTGCAAGTGCTTCTCAGCTCCCTCGGGAAAAGAGAGAAACTGCTGACATCCCGGAGAAGAAACAGGCAGAGCACACATTACTGAGGCTCAGGCCATCTTGTTCCCCTTTGTGCAAACGCTTCTTAACAAATAAAAGGTGAGTGCAGCAGTCAAGTTACTCTTTGCCTCTTCCTAAAACTCATCAAGAGAAATAACAGAATTCATGGCAAACCACACACGCACACATGCAAGCACACGTGAAAACGCCATGCCTCCTGTAAGCTATCCAAATCCAAAGGAATCTTTAAAATAAGCCCCCATTTAAGGAGCTGCCCTTCTGGACATAACACTGATCAACATAATTCACTCTCCTCTCAAATGCGCCTCAGAGAAAGCAGGATTCCAGTGCCCTTAGACACGTGATCATTCTTGGTCTTCCCAGAAGGAAATGTAATTACTATGCATCTTGGAGTGCAAAGTGCCTTTGTGGCACAAATCAGCTTTGGGTGCATGTGTGGCTGGATTCTCAGGTTCTAACTGCCCCTGGGATGAGCCAACAAGCCAGTGGACAGAGCCAGGACCTCTGCCTCCCGGTCGGCAACAACACCTGCTTCAGATGTTCCCTGGCCTGCCAGGCTTCCCTTGTGATCAACACTGGAATGGAATGGATTAGATACTTAAGACCCTGAGTGCAAGTCTAACCGATTATAGCCTTGCCTTTCAATCCTAATTCTTATCTGTGCCCTCCCAGAGGAAATCTAAACTAACCGCCAAGTTCCCTGAGACAGGATACAGACGCATCTGTGCGCTTGAGGCATTGTGGTTCTGCACCAGCTTTGGGGAAATTAGTAACGGCAATCAAGAGATCCTTGCGTCCTTTGTGTGCGCTGTGCAAACGCGTCCTGTGCATTCACGAATGTAACCCCTTCAGCGACTTTCAGAGCAGAGGTTCTAAAGTGTGATCCACCAATCCCTCAGCGTTCCCCAAGGTGCATTCATATTTTTATTTTATTTTAATATTTGATTATAAATTCTATAGTTTTCATACCATTTTATACATTTTAAATAATACTATTTCAATCATTTTATTTTTATAACTTTTTTGATGACACTATCATGCCAAGACATTATTTGCCTTTCTCACTGTGCTCACATCTGCACTGACGGTGCACAAGCGATTTCGGGTGAAACTGCTGGCCTCTTGGCACTAATCAGTGAAGTGGTAAGAAACTGGATGGATAGTAGTATTCTTCACTACCAAACACTCAAAGTTTTTTTAAAAAAGCAAAAATGTCACTTTTATTTAAGAATGTTTTTGATGAAGGAATAAAAAATTAATTTTATTAAATCTTGATTCTCAAGTACGTATCTTTTTAATATTCTGTGAGACATGGCTGGGTGCGGTGGCTCACACCCCTAATCCTAGCACTTTAGGAGGCCAACGTGGGAGGATCAGTTGAGCCCAGGATTCAAACCAGCCCCAGCAACACAGAGAGAACCTGTCTGTACAAAATTTTAAAAACAGCCAGGCATGGTGTTGTGCACCTGTAGTGCCAGCTATTGAGGAGGTTGAGGCAGGCGGATCACTTGAGGCTGGGAGTTGGAGGTTGCAGTGAGCTGTGATTGCACCACTGCACTCCAGCCTGGGCAACAGAGTGAGACCCTGTCTCTTAAAAAAAAAAATTCTGTGAGACAGATGGCAAGTTCTCGTAAAGCATTTCTGTTGCATACAGAAGATGACAGTTGTCTTAAGGAAAAGTACTTACACAGTTGTCTGAGTTCTGAGCTGACTCAACCTCTAGTTTCATGGAACACCACTTTTAATAGTATTTGTGACAATGACTAACAGATCAATTATGATTATTCAGATGGGTATCTGGCAGATATTTTCTTAAAATGAACAAAGTAAGCATGTGACTTCAATAAAAATAACTGAGAGTATTTCTTTCAAAGAAACAATTAGCGTTTTCAAGCAAAAATTAGAAAATTAGAAAACTATATCTATCATGGCAAGTTTGATATCTTTCCAATGCTTAAAGGCTTTTTGATGAGATCACTGAGAATTTTGTCAAATGTGGTCATTTTGTTTTCATGTAATAAATTGGGTCAACATTTGGAGCATCTGCTTAGTTCAATAAATCCATGCATTATGTTATAAAATCATTCACAGTATAAGAAAAAGATATATTCAAAGCACAAGATAGACCAATGGATTTAATGTAACCAATATGAAAAGTTCGCTCGTATGGTTTCAGATTATACGTTGCATCCAGCCTTTAGGGAACTACCGCTGGATGAGTTTTGGTGTAGTAGCAAAGTCTTCTTTGATACCCACACCTATCTGAAAAGGCTATTAAATTACTTCCCCCTTTTCTGACTATGTACATCTGTGCAAGGCCAGGCTTTCTTTATGCTTCAACCAAAACAACATCACACAAGATTCACTGCAGAAGCAAATATGGATCCAGCTACTCTCTATTATTAAAGAGACATTAATACACCAAAGAGATTTGGAAAATGTAAAACAATGCCACTGTTCTCCCTAATTTTTTCTTTGTTTTAGAAAATAGTTATTTTTATTAAAAATTATGTTATTTTTGTTAGTCAAATGTATTTATATGAAGATATTTTAGAGCTTCTTATTTTCAGTTTCTTATATGATTAATTAATATAGACTGTTTGGGGCCCTCAATAATTTTTAAGGGTATAAACATGTCTTGAGACCAAAAATGTTGAGAATTGCCACTTTATAGGTAAGTGGAAAATGGATTACTAATTAGCAAAATGGAACCCCACCTGTCTGTTCAAATCTAGGCTGGTGGAAGAATTGTGGGAGGAAGAGAGTTGAGCAGGTTAGGAAATAATAAATTAATGATATATTCATAACCTTAAACACTTTCCTTCAGAGAGAACTATGTAAATATACATTTCTGCTACTCTTCTGATCCAAGGATGACATTTTATTTGCGTATGGGTCTGCATTTTGGAAAAAGACATTTTGCAATGTCTGTCTTGCAAAAACCACACCCATAAAGCATTATCTAAAATTTTCAAATTTTTTTTTTAGTGAAGAAAGATATTAAAAACACTTTGGAAATCAACCCAAGTAAAGACTTTTTCTAGATTTTAAAACTATTTTACACTATTTGTTCCAAATTTTTTTTTACTGTACTCTCAGTCATAGCTAATTCAACATAAAATTTTAGTCCATCATTTATATATTTTCCCAAAACATTCAACATAAATTCTATAAAAGTAGCAACTCCCTACAGACATTTTTGAGAGTTATATAATTTGTAAAATATTTTATTTACAATAAAAATTCCAATGGACTTACATAGATTTGCAGTGATATGAGTCAGCACACTCTTTGGGAGGAATTGCTACAGTTGACTTAAAATGCACATTGGTAAATCATAACATTTGTAAGAATTTTTAAGAAACGAACCACTTCTTATGATAAAAGAAACTTGGCCACGTTTATAAGTTAGGAAAGCTGTAGATATGGCTATTCTAAAATTTTATATGATTTCTTTCATGCATGCATCTTACTTTTTCACTTTAACTTTGACTAACCCTGGGTCCATTCCAGAATTGGCTGGAAAAGGCAGATTTAACTCTGAGTTCTACCCTGTTTGTCAAATATCGATTTAGTTACTCAAGAAGCAACCAATCTTCTAAAAGTAGAGACTGAACAAATAAGTCAAATAATTCTAGTCAAGTAAGTCTAGTTCCTTGGGAAATAAGAAATTTCTATGTGGTTCCACACCTCCAAGGTAGGAAGCAAATATCCTTTTCAGATGAAGATGAATATACGTTACCTGCCTTCTCTTGTTCTTAACCAAACCCCTAAAAGATTGACACAGGTTTGTGGTTCAGAGACGGAATAAAGATCATGTGCTTCAAGTAAATTTTCCCATAGCTAATTTTTTTTTTTTAGATTTCTGGTTGGGTGACTCAGATGAGTCAGAACATTTGATTCTACTCATATCATAAGATGCAATTTCTTCTGGGCCCACAGTCATGTAGCATCCCCACTTCCTGACACAACCCTGTGCCAGGACAGGTAAAGGCAGAATGTCCAGGTTTTTCAGGAAAACAGCATGGCTTCACTGCGATCAGCCACAGCTTCAGAAGATACTCACCTTCTAATAACTGAACCAACCGGAGAAGTTCTGTTGTCCAAGCTACTTCTAATACAGACACCTAAAAATACACATATATACTCCTGTTAAAGAGTGTTCTTCTGAAGTGCGCCTTGCTAGTAGACAGTAATATTAAGACTTCAGAAAACAGGTTCAGACGTTCATCGAAGTAAAAGATAAGCTCATAGCTTTATTGACTTCATCTCTCATTGTTTGAATTGAGAAATACCTTAGAATTCTGGAAGTCTGTGAATACAGTGCTTTACCTCTTGAATTGCTACTCTCTCCAAGATTTTGAAGTGTGTGATACACTTAGCTCAGGATTTAGGCAACTTGTAGGTGGGCTGAAAGGAAATAGCCAATTAATTTTTTTTTAAAATCAAAATATGATGCTTTGCGGGTAATTTTTAGTTTAGTTCTCACTTCTGTGTTACTTGTTTTATTAAAGTTGAAATATCTTTTAGGCATCTGAGAAACTTAGAACGTTGTAATTTCCTATACAGTAGAAATAGCACCTTAAATTTCTCTAATGATACATTTTTGGAAGTTGTTTTTTAATTTTTTTTAACCTCAGTATCTTCAATAGTGAATTAATTCTGGTGACATTATCTAAAGGCAACTGTGAAGAAAACATTCAATGGTAAATTCTACAGATGGACCAGCTGGCTATAGCCTGTTCTTTGAATCTTACTTAGGATTGATGTAATAATTACCATCGCAACTCACAGTAACATGTTCAAGAAGAGATGGAGTTCTCTGCACATGTATGAGTATTCCCTCGCCAGCCACAAACCATCACCAGAATCACAAAATCATAGGACTTTAGTCAATAATTGATGCAAAACATCATCCAGTTGAGCCCCAGAGAAATCAGGGGCCAATTTTCTTCACACAAAAGAAAACTGACCAGCATGAAATACAATTGCTCTGAAAAGAACATCATAATTTTTCTTCCTTAAACACATAGCGAATTGTTTTAAAACAAATGAATAGAGAGTTTCACACTTAGGTGTGTAAAGTATAATTGCTTGAATTGGATTTTCAAAATGCTGGTACCTAGAAAACTAACACGAGGGCATAGAACTCCAGCAACCCAAATGTGGGTTTCAGTGAAGCATTAAAAGAAGCGACTTTCCCAAAGCCAAAACAGGAGCTATAAGCATGACTTTCAGGCACTCTCAGGTGGTTGGAAAAGCAGGTTTGGGGCCAGAGCGGGGACACATGGGAGGAAAAGAGTCAAGAGAACTAAAGAGGCAACTTTGTCAGATCTGCTGCTCAGGAAGTTCACAGAAAGAAGCATTTGTTAGCTACTCTCCCTTCCTGATCCAACATCACCCCCTTCTCATGCTTACATCAGCGGCTGAACACATAGCCTTTTAGTGTCCTGTCTGTAATCCATTATTTAAAGAGCTTATGCATAATCCATCACTGCAGTTACCTTCCTGCTCACAGGACCACTGCACATGCAAGCAGCACTGAACAGGAGTTGTGTGAAGGGATAATGAGAAGAGAAAGTCATTCGTCTTAAGCAATGAGAAAGGACTACATGCATCTATTGGCTGACCATCTGGGGCTCACCCTGGGTTGCAAAAAGCATTATCTGAAAGGCAATATTGCATAGTCAAAAAGCATGCATAGGCAGACAGACTTAGGTTTACCTGGACTTGGGGCAAATTATTTACCCTCCATGAACCCAAATTCCTCATTGGTGAAATACAGGTTTTCATACTTTCCCGGTTGGGATATTGTGAGGATTTAAGAAGACGTATATAAAAACCTGACCCATTGCATAATCCATGCACAGTAGGCATTCAATAAATGGCTACAGCAGCAGTGGCCACAGGAAGAGGAACATTTCCTTAGAAATCCTCCTAAGCACAAAAACAGAAGCCCCTGCTTTAAAAAGAAGAAGAAGAATTAAAGAAGAAGAAGATGACTTGCTTTAAAGCAGACAAACTGCTGGCTTCTCTAAAACAGGGTTTTCCAAAGAGTGGTTTAAATCTATTAGTTTACCGAGATATTAAAGATTTCTTGGGGAAAAAATGTGGTTGAGGGTTCCTGTGGTCATGTAAGTTTTGGATACTGTAGATTAACAAAAAACAGCATTTCCTTACTAAATATTTCCTTAGGATTTAATATGCTATTGAGCATTGAAAATCTTTAAGAAGATAATATAGTATGAAATGAACCCCCCAAAATTATTCAATAGCAGAATTATTTTTAGGGGGTATAACATAGGACTAGTTGTTCATGGGAAAAAATTGGAAATTGCTGCTGTAAAGATAGAGCGATAACAAAAAATTAATTCACCAATGTAAATGGGAATAATATAATAAATGTTAGCATAAAACTCAATGGAAGTCTTCTTTGATAATTTTATTCATAACATCAGCAATTCTGCAAATTTCTTGCTTTTTATTTGTATAATCTGTGAGTATATACCTAAAAACTCAAACATCCATCATCCTGAAAGAGCCATGGCTGAGCTAGTCTGTGTCTCGGAAACCACTGCCTGCACAGCTCTGGAGCTTGGTGCTGCCATTAGCTCGGAGCTCAGCCACAAAACAGGAATCCGACCTCCCAAACAGGCCATTCGGGCTGGGCCAGGGCAGTGCTGAATCTTGGCAGAGATGAACAGAATTCCCTTCTGCCCAGCTCTATACAGAATTTTGTTACCTAAGCCACGAATGAACATTTTATACATCCAAAGTCTTATGAAAACACAGTCTTTAGTTTCTGCTTCACACCCCTCTCTCTAATGGAGAAGAAAAAGAAAGCCACAGGGACCAAATGGAGGATGAATGCTGGGCCACCCTCCGTCACACAGACTGTTCCACATCATAGTTCAGGCAAAATCTAAGACTATCAAATCATGCAGATAAGTGCTACTGTGGTTCACTGGTCCACAAATCACACAAATTGCCAAATTCTGCATCTCACTTCCTCTTGCTAAATTTGCATGGATAGTAACCAAGAATATGAATGGAGAAAGTGGGTTGTGCAAAAGCAGGAATTAAGGGGTGAAAGTAGCTCCCCAAGTGTTATTTAAGGAATACTGAGGGCTACATCTACCTAGAAATATCACTACCTAAAAGTTTATGGTTAGCAGTCTACTCTATCATTCTTTTAAGTTTTTAAGCACTGAGCACAAAAATGCAAATATTCCTTGGAGGGCTAGTACATGAAACTGCATCTCATATTGAACAAATACTCACTGAGCATCCACTATATTCTGGGCACGTCATAGATGCTGATGATACAGCTATAAATAAAACAAACAAAAATGTCTGCCCCATAGAGTTTGCATTCTATCATGACTATCAACAATAAGATGTCCCTGATGTTAAAATAGTTTTGATGTTACAGCCTACTCAGAACTGGATTGGAGTAAGAGTCTGTTTTAGTGAGTCCAGAAGACGAACATTGCAAAGAAAATTGAGGCAAGTTTGCCAACCTCAAGAGTTGTCCTAGGCCTGCCTCAAATAAAAGTCATATAAGAAATGAAAATAAATTGATACTCACAAAGTACTTTGCAGAAGCACCATTGCCATCTCTATGGTAAGTCCGATGCATTTCATTAACTATTTACATAGGCTTTGCTAATTGCGAAGGGCAGCCAGGGAATTCTAAAAGGGTGCATACTGTTAATGGGTGAATGGAAATTCTGAGTCTAACAATACAGTTTTAAAATAAGTTAGGGGAAGCAAAATGGTGTAAAAAAATACAGTAGGCCCTTTTCGAGTGTCTTCCTGGTTTGAAGAGAGCCCCAAAGTGTGTGCGCCAGCACAGCAGACTGAACTAGACAGGGGACCAGAAGCAAGTTTGTAAAGTTAGATTATCATTCTTGGCAGCTTGTAATTGGAGTTAGACAACTCCAATTTTGTGTGTGCTAGCCTCTTTTATCTAGAGTATCTCATTAATTCTCCAAAAAAATTATGTGACCGCATTTTGAAGACATGACATTGAAGATCATGTAATAACACATTCTTCTCCCCTGTCCCACAAGTAGACTGAAAAGCAAGTCAGAATGGAAAAAGAGGACACGTGGCAGAAGACAGTTTAGCAAACCCTTCAGAATACACCTTCTCTGCCACCATGTAAAACTGGCGATGCCTCCCTTTGCAATACTCACTTGAGTATTGCTGTGATACAACATTTTGGCAACACTCCAAAGCAGATTTGCAAATAAATGCTCCCCAAAACCCACATCAAAACTCCAATCCATCACATCCTGCTCATGCTCTGAGGCCATTAAGGAAAAAAACATGAAAATAGGTGGAGCCCCAGAAATTCCTCTAAAAATCTGAAGTCCCACTGGTATGGCTTAGCCCTGGGAGTGCATCCAGCTGGGAGACTCACAAAGAGGTTTCAACAATATTTCTGACATTGGCCTTTTGCAAATATAGTTCTCAAAATCTGGTAGACAGCTGACTAAGATTTTACAAGAGTGGCATTGCAAGAAAAGTCCCTCACACTGACATCCACCTGAAATCTTCAAGCACAAATATAAACGATGTTGGTGACAACTGAAAATGGACTAAGACCTCCCTGTCCCACCCGCACAGAACGATTCAGGTGCTCTGGACAGACAATGACAAGCACGATTCTTCCAGAGGACAAGAATATGTGGCAGTCCTTCCGAATGACCAGGACATTTACTTTGTCACCTAATAAATTAGTCGGCATGTTAGTGTTTCTGAGAGTCGCTGGTCCTGTCACTTACTCCACCAGCCCTGTGGAGGCCTCCAGTCTCACAACCTACGGCGCGGTCCTGCTGCTTCACTCCCCTTTCCTCCTTCAGGCACTGTGCAAGTTGATACGGGCACAGAGGAGGAATGGATATGACCAGAGATGACTGGCCTGAGAACAGCGGCTCTGGAACATCGTCTGTAGGTGAGTGCTGGACTTGAGTTTGGTTGGTCTCCTCTTTGGGGGGCGGTGGGTGTGTTTGCAGTCGTGCCCGTATCAACTCAGCGGGACTCCTTCCCACGTGTGGGGTGACGGCGCGTGGCGGCGTTCATGGAGCAGACTGTGGCAGCGTCATAAGTCCAGTTCCCTAGAACAGAACCTGAGAAGGGATGTTGTACGAGCCATTTATTAGCGGAGTGCGCTCCTGAGAGAGCTGCAGGGTGTGAGGGGAGCCCTACAGGGAAGGGGAAGGAAGGTAAAGAAGGATGTGGTTTCCAGTGCAGTCGGGCTCCAGCCTCTGGAGAATAAATTGTCCCAGAGTCTGCTCAGTCTTGGGGAAAGAACACAAGGCCTTTTACCCACGTGTCAGTTATTGGCTCAGGATGGCGGGAAGGATACAAACAACCCCAGGTGCCTCGAGGAGGTGGCAGCTCCACGTGCCCCAGGCTAACAACCAGCCAGAGAGGGCTGCAGGTCTGAGCTGTTCCAGCAGCACCTGCGATGCCCGGGGACCCGCACTCGGATCCTCCCTCGCAGCGACGCGTGTGTTCATCTTGTGTTCAGATTGATACAAACAAAAACTGAGCAATGAGAAGAGTCTCTGGTATTGTTAACAAATCATCAAGGAAAAACTGCATTGAGTTCCTTGCAAATATTTATGTTTCTCACTCTCATTTAAGTTGTCGTATCAGGTTTTTATGATCTCTTTTGAATGTTTAGAAAAGCAC
Source organism: Indri indri (assembly GCA_004363605.1). Lineage (NCBI taxonomy): Eukaryota > Metazoa > Chordata > Mammalia > Primates > Indriidae > Indri > Indri indri. Next base: position 78,821 of record RJWJ010001475.1, read on the forward strand.
TTTCCAACTGTACTGAAATGACAGGTTTACATATCCGTCTTTCCTGCCAACTGGCCAGGCTGTGCAGGATACGAGGATAGACAGCAGGGACGGAGGCCAGTCTCTGGAGGACTTTGCAGTCCGATGGGGTGTCCGACCTGCACCTGCTCCTTGCCCTGTCCCCGTCCTGCTCTCAGCTATTCCAGGCACCTGTGCTCCCACCTTCCTAGGTAAAGCCTGGCGGTATCTCCCGGGGACACCAGCTCTCCTTTCCAGACACCTGCCCAAGATGACTGGGCCCAGGATGGGGCCAGAGATAGATGAAGGGACAACGACAGTGTCATGAAGAGAAGAAGCAAAGGAGGCAACTCAGTGAAAAGGGGAGGCTCTGGGTTTTGAGGGTGAGAATGAGCAGGCCAGGCAGGGCTTTGCCTCCTGGACTCCCAGTATCGCTTCCTGACCTTTCAACACAGCAAATCTCTGATACCTAATTTTGGCAAAAGGAAGTTCCAGAGTGGAGCTGAATATTGAACATTATGTGCGATCACACAGGGACTGTCACGAGGAAGGGAATATGAGGAGTCCTGGAGAAAGAGAAATGAACATTTCTGGTTGCCCGCTTCAGGCTAGATTAGAATCCAGGCACTTGTAACTAATTCCTCTCACCTAACTTAAGTGCTACTGCTTAAGTATGACTTAAGTGTTATGCAGAGACATCTAACCGTTAGAAAAGTGAGGCAGCTTACCAGAGGCAGCGTCGCGGCTGGAATCCAAACGTCAGGCTGCCCAATTCCAAACCTGCTCCCTGTCTACCACAAGGCCCTGTCCTGTTCTCCAGGCTGCACCCACCTCAGAGTCGCAGGGGGAGGCCAAGCCCAGTGAACACCACTTTGCATTCCAAATCCATCACAGTCACGGTGGTGGTAACTGAGAACAAAAAATGGAACAAGGCGTACAGCTGAAGAATTCAGCTCTGAGGACCCAGAGTAATAAAACCCTGGGATAAGGAAGGCCTTGAGCAGAGACGTGGCTGTCCCCCATTCAGTCAAGAAGACGCCTCCTCGGAGCCTCTGCCTAAGGGAGCCCTGGGGGAGGGAAGCCACCCCCCAAGCCCCCGACCCTAATGTCAGAAGGTCCCTTTTTAGGTTGAACCAAAATCTGTCTCCCTGAGTCTGCTCATTGCTTCCTGTTCTTTTCTCTCGGACAAGACAATAGAAATAACTTCATTTCCTTTTGTACAAGTAAGAATTTCATGTCGAGGCCATCGCCAGCTCTCTTGTTAGGAAGGGTCCAGATGAAACACCCTCTTTTCTTTCAGTGATTCCATGTATGATAGAGTTTTATGACCTTTGACATCCTAGGGGCCAAAGAAGACTATCCAAATAGGTCACAAATATCTCTATTATGACTGGACAGAAAATAAACACCATATCCATAAAAATGGACATTAGAGATCTAAGTTCTTTTAATTTTCAGCATTGATATTTTGAATTATTTACCTTCCTAAATCTAAAAATATTCCTTTTAAAATTCTTAATTTCTTTCCTAATTTCTCTATCCCTCACTCACAGAGGATCGGCCTCCCCAGAGCATTTCTCATCAGGCTGTGACACCAACATGCACAGCAAACACTTAATCTCCAGCAACCTGTAGCTGTCCCCCCAGAAGCCCCATCTCCTGGCCCCTGCCCTTTGATTTGTGTTATTGTTTTTAAGTCTCAACTTCCAGGCATTTGCTGAGTTAGTAGAGAACCAGGCCAGGTTCCAAAATTCTGCCTGAAAAGTTAACTTTGATTAAAAAAATTTTCAGTGCAGCAATTGATCTGCAAGTATTACCTGTTCAGTTTCCCAGCCAGAGCACCAGACAATCGAGGAGAAGGTGGTAGCTGGTTCATGCCATTTATGCATCTCTCTTCTGGCAGAAGAATCTGGATTGCCTCGTTGTGAAATAGGTAGCCTTGTTAACTATTTTAAATATAATAATAATGACTACCCACCAGTTGCCCAACTCTCATTTTCTCAATGTGATTTTGGCCACTCATCTTCCAAAGATTATTCTATGGAGCAACAGATAGGTGCCAGGCCAGCTTCACTCCCTTCTGTGTTGTCCAACGTGCTCTTTTGGGGCTGTAGCTCTCAACCTCCCAGCTGCCAGATTGTCTCATCGGCAGCTGAGTCCTTCTCCAAGAACTGGCCCAGCCAACAAGAGCTGCCTCCCCCAGGCTCCTGCTCCCTGCCCAGACGCAGCCCCTTCCAACACCTGGACAGGGGTGGAGACACGTGGGGGCCCGGATGCTTGTCTCAAGGCTGGACGACTCTGAAGAGCCAGCCGGGCCCCAGAGCTCCTCACGGGATAGGCTGAGGCTGGGTCAATTCTCCCTGGGTCAATCCAAGCCTGCTTTCCTCACCTGTGACAGGTGTTGTTCCCCAAGAGAATTCCTGGTAAACTATCTGTCTACATGTAAATATCAGAGTCATGCATATATATAATATAGAAGAAGAAAAGACCACCAAAGCTGAAGGTGACCTAGACTGGACACAGTCATCCCTCGGTATCTACGAGGGACTGTGTCCAGGACCCCCGGCCAGGATCCCAAACCCACGATGCTCACGTTCCTGATATATTTGCTCATAACCCATGCACATCCTCCCATATGCTTTAAATCTTCTCTAAATTACTTATAACACCTAATACAATGTAAATGGTTGTTATTCCGTGTTGTTCAGGGTATAATGACAAGAAAAAAGTCTGCCATACTTTTTTAATAAAATATTTTCAACCTGAGGTTGTTTGAATCTATGGATACAAACCCCACAGGTGTTGAGGACCAACTGTATGTTCCACATAATTTGACATATATGTCATATATAACATACATAACCTAAAACTCGATAATTGTTGCTTCAAGCAGCCTCAAAATATACCCCAAAAGTTTATAAAATTTGCAGAAATTTATTGTTTATCATGAACATTTGTCAAAAGTAGGTTAATCATCAATTGTTCTACTTTCTCATGGAAGGAAAATACAAAGCAGATAGTGATTAAGCTATATTTAGCTTAATTTGCTATCTTAATGAGCTATTTAGTTTATAATGAACAATTTCTTGGCAATGCATGTTCAACTCTTTGAAATTACTGAAAGGATTATGAGCTTTATAGGAGATATTCACAAATTCTTATATGCTGGAATGGATTTAAAAAAATTTATCACCTCGAAGATGAACACACATGCCTTTTTTCAGTAGTGGAGGAAAACAAGGACAAGGTAGAAGCCGAGGAACTTGGTTTCACTCCTGCCTGCAGCCCCTAAATAGTTCTGCGCCCTCTTCTGGCCTCCTTCTTTACTCCCTGGCCTCAGTTCCCCATCTGTAGAATGGAAAGGTGTTTATGATGTTCTTCCACATCTAACACTCTATCACAGTAAGATGACACCCTGGTTCTTTGATGTAATTATTTCAAGCTCTCGTACTATTAAAGAATAATAGCACAGAATGGGAACTTTATAAAAACACTACTTCTGTAGACACACTGTGGAAATGACTCCTCGGAAACATTTTTAAACCATCTGCTACATACAGCATAAAAAAATAGTACTTTGTCCTCTCTGTATCCGCAGCAACTAACAGCATGTCTGCCGCTGAACAAACAGGAGTTGGATAAATTCTTTTTTTTTTTTTTTTTTTTTTTTTTGAGACATGCTCTCACTCTGCTGCCCTGGGTAGAGTGCAGTGGCATCATTGTAGCTCACAGCAACTTCAAATTCCTGGGCTCAAACAATCCTCCTGCCTCAGCCTCCCTGAGTAGCTGGGACTATAGGCACGTGCCAAGACACCTGGCTAATTTTTCTATTTTTAGTAGAGACGGGGTCTCACTCTTGCTCAGGCTGGTCTCGAATTCCTGAGCTCGAGCAATCCTCCCTCCTCGGCCTCCCAGGGTGCTAGGATTAGAGGCATGAGCCACTGAGCTGGATAAATTCTTGATAAAGGAGTAAATGATTGCTATGCAAACAGATGTTTCCATTCTCAGTCATTGTCTCACAACACCTCCGAAGGGAATACAGTAAATTCTATCTAATGAATAAACCCATGTATCAGATATTTCACCTCTATTTACTAATCTACCTGGCAAAAACATTATGTCCTTGGGGAAAATATTTCAAGAAGGAAACAATATCCAACTGTAATCTAAATATTTTAATTGAGTCAACATATAAATTGTCCAGTTGATGATTAGTGCGATCTTTTTAAGTATTTTGGAGGGAAAGTGCTTTCAAGATGCTTCCGTGAGAATTAGAGGGCTACAGCCATATGGTCTGTGTGCTGAAATCAGTTCTTGTTCTTAGACTTAGCTCAGGACAGTTTTTATAGGAATTTTGGTGTGTTCAGCATAAATACAGATAGTCAGGGCTCTTCATCTTACACCCAAGGGTGTTCCTGGAAAAGTCTTCACACCTTCACTTTAAGGCTGACCTAATGGCCCCTCAATGGCCATGAGAGTGGTGTGTGTGGCCTTGTGAGATGGGCTTGGCTGTCTCATAGCCTCAGTTTTGAGTCCTAGCTCCACTACTGGTTGGATATATTTTCTCATCTGTAAATTGAACATAACCACAGATGAATATTATATAAGGTTATGCCAATAAAATGTTTAGCATAGTATCAAATGGATACTAAGCACCTATATGTACTTGTTAGCACATCTTACTATGATTATTGTAAAGCCCGTCATTAAATCTTTGGAATTACTTTTTAGTCTGTGAAACAGGTTTGGATTATTATTAAGATCTCTGGGTTTGAAATGTTATAGTTCTATATTCTCTATTTTATAAGCCGATATAACATCAAGTAGATTTTTGTGTCTAAAATGTAATTATTTTCTCTGTATTTTCAAATATCCAACCAGAAAGAACATCAGGAAGTATCACGCAAGTAAGTTGGATATCCCAAGCTGTGAGCCAAAAAATACTTTGGACATAAATATGTTGTAGTTCAATACTGACTAAAGAAACTATGACATATCAGTATACTTAAACCACTGTATAGGAGCCGAAAATGATCTGTTTCATATGCGAGCCCTACTCAGAAATGCATCTGAGAAACATTACATGAAAAAAGCAAAATATCAATGAGGATGAACCACTGCGTACAGCGGCTTCGTGCCAAGTTTAGTTTATGCATCTTTCCATATCTGCACCTTTGCCTGCAGGCCCCTCCGAGTGCTTGCATGCTCTGTGGCAGCTGTCAATAGCGATGTCTTCAACCACACATCTGTAAGAGTGAGGCACCTAGGAGTTCAGACCCTTCAGGGTTGAAGGCCTGGGTTGTCCCATCAGTCAAACCACCCAGACCAGCCGAAGTGCTGGTTAATAGTGAGGAATCTTGAATGCAGGGTAAAAACAGGACATGACGAATGCTAATGAAGATCCCAGCAGCTGCAGCAGGGGAGACTGCAGCTTGGCTTACAGATGACCCTTTTCCATCTTTACAAGAGACTCCAAATGACCATCTCCACTTTCTGGGAAAAAGCGAGGTCATCTTGTTCTCTGGCCATTTACTTTGTGAAAAACAGAGATGTGCCAGGTTACTTAAATCAATTCTCCAAATGTGGTATTCAAATAGCAGTACATTTTCTTATTGGATCAGTTTTCTGGATGATAGTCTTCCTATATTAAAATAAATATATTGTAAATTGAAATGTGAAAATCAGGTACGTTTTGAGCTCATGAGAAAAAGTGAAGGGAATCTTGCGCTTGCTGCCTGCAGCTTTGGCCTGGATCTCCAGAGCACCAAGGCTCCCCCTCTCTGCAATCTGAGAACTTTGGTTGGACATTTTGAGAAGCACAAACTCAGATGTTGGAGGTGTATGACAATGATGAGAGGGAACTCAGAGGACATCTCCGAAGGTACACAGCCAGGCCTGGTGGAGAAACGAAGTGTCTTCCTCACTGTCTGACTCCAGCTCAACAAAGTCACCTTGCACACCCTACGTGTGCCTACAACTTCCTCGTCGTGACCGAAGCCATTGTTCCCATGAGGTGGCTTCTCTGTCTCTGCTCTCTTCTTCGTGTAAGTCCTGCAATTCTTTCTCTTGGGATACTTTCCCTCTGTTTTTACTAGTCTGTCTCCCTGTTTCACATTTAAAAAATGTGAAAGATGTGTCCGCTGGTAACTATCCAATATGCAGCATCACCACCAGGCAGCATCTTGTGCTCAGCCACCTTTTAAGGACAACTACATTTCACACTTGGCCGCTGTTGGTTAACACCCAGCCTGGCCCCCTCAGTCTGGGGCCATGTACCTGGCCTCTGTGAAAAGACACTCAGCTTGCATCAGACTCTCAAAAGTACCCACAACATGCACAGGTGACCAGTGTTGCTCTCAATATACTTTTCCTGTGTGTGTAGGACATATGTTGTATGTATTCCAGTGTGTCAACTTTTAATAGCTCCCATAGCATCCTCAGATTTCAATATGACTTTTTAATATTAAATACCCCATCCAAACTAAATTTAACGGTTCTTCCATCATATTCAGAGTCAGCTTAAATCACTATGTCTTGAATTATTCCATTGGCACTATAGAATACAAAGTGACTAAAATTGCCTTTCTAATTATTTATCCCATTGAGGCATAATTTTCAAAATTTTTACTCTTCCAGAATTCTGTGAGTTTTTAGTACTCAGGAATATCTGCCCTTCTGCTGCAAAATTCATCCCCTCCAATATTTTTTATTAGTTGAGTCCAAAATGCAACATGGGTAGGGTTAAGTGGTTTTGACAGACCCACCAAAACTCGTGAGCAAACATTTAATGACTTTCCATTGAAGACAATTCCATCAACATAGTGTTTCCAAACATCTTTGAAATACCCGGCGATCCCTCTAGTAGAATCTCTTATGAGACATAAAAACTCCTGGCGTAGAGGATAATTGAGTTTTACTTCTATCAATGAACATTATCTAATGTTCCTTAGAGGTTTTATGAAACCAGGGAATCATCCATTCTCATCTGTGTTTATTCCTGAAAATGTGGGCCTTGGTGTCGCCAAGAGACATGATTACACAGAAAGGGTCTCAAGGAAGCAACGTGAGCTCACTCCAGTGAGGCCATAGGTTACTGCTACATGCACAGAGATTAAAAGGCAAGTGCAAAGACAAAATGCTATGATCTTAGAAAAACATACAAAGTAGTTCATCCAATGATGAAGATATTATATCAAATGCCTAATTAGCTTAATTAAGCAGATGAAATTATACATTCACCTTGATAAATATAATTATTACAATTTCAAAACTGCAAGTGGCCTTGTTGCAGGGGGGAACCTAGAACAGGCTCATTTTCAGGCAAAAAAAAAACAAAAAAAAAAAACAAACAAAAAAAAAACAGAGTTATAGAGCTGGCAATAGAAGGGATGGGGCTCTTGCTCAAGCCCTTCTGCCTCCAGGGGACAGAAGCCATAGCACTGGTACTTTAAGGGACTCCAGAAATTAAACCCAGCCTGCAGCTTTAGAGATGCAAGAGCATGTCAGATTAAGTGGACCTTCCAAAGGTTTGTTAGCTATTAATAGCTAAAGGAGACCCAAAGGTTAACACCCAGTTCTTCTGATTAGTTTTTTCTTCTCCACACTTAAACTTGCTACCTTTCTTCCCCACCCTACTGTTTGTCCAGAAAGCTACAAACCTTTCCAGAAATATCTGTATGATGTATCTCTTTGTGAATTCAGCCAGGCCAGAGGTCAGTATCTATCTGTGCTTTAAATTTACAGTTAGTGCTCTAAAGATACTGTTATATTTTGTATTGGGTAAAAAGTGTCCCTGCCCTTGGATTTCACTTTAATTTCTGAAGTTAACCCTCCTGAGGTTACCAAGAATCTCCATGTTGCTAAATCCAGTGGAATGTGTTTGCCCTCATCTTATTGGACCATCTGCAGCATTTGGCACCATTGGCTATTATCCTCTGCTTGAAATACCCCCTTCTTTTGGCTTCCAGGAAACTGTATTCTCTTGGTTTTCCTCCTCCATTTCTCTCTCAATCTTCTTTTCTGGCACATCCTCCTCCACCCAGGCATTAAATGTTGGAACTTCTCAAAGTTCATTTATAGTTCACTCCTTTTACCCTCCGCCAGTACCCATGGCTGTACAGTGCCTCCCAAATTCCTAAGTCCAATCTCAACTGCTCTTCTGAGATCCATATCGACATAGCCAGATCAATATCCTTCTAGCTGTCTCCATTAGGATATCAGAAAGGCACACTTCAACATTATGCACATCTAAATTCATAACATTTCCAGAATCTTCTTCCAGCAGTCCCTCTTTGAGTGAGTAAAAAACCGCCATCCAACCGTTTGGAGGAGCTCAAAACCTGGCAGTCCGTGTACAGTCTTCCTCTTTCTCTCACTACCTGTAAATGGATTTTCCTTTGTGGGTATCTCTTGGTCTCTGTCCCCACCACCCCCTCATCCTAGAAGCCATGCCTGCCTGTGCCACGACCTCCCAACCCATCTCCAGCACCTGTCTTGTCCCTCTACATTTGTCCTCCACACGGTGCACAGAGCGTTCCTTACAGAAAACAAATCTGTTGTATCACCCTCTGCCCAGCAGCGGTCAGCGGCTTCCCGCAGGTCCCTGGACAAAGCCAGTGAGGCTCTTCACAGGCTGTGCCTGCTGGCGCCATAAGCTTCGGCTGCACCACATGCCAGCATCTCCAGGCACCAGCTGCCCCTGCACTTCCGGTTCTCCGAGCACCGTTCTTCTCCCACCTCTGCTCCCACCACGTGGTCTGAAGACATTTTCCCTCTGCCTACAAGGCATTCCCCTTCCTCTGACAAGTTACGTCCTGTTTCTCCTGAAGATCTCAGCTGAAACATGACTCCTTCCGGAAAGCCTTTCCTGGGCGCCCTGCCTGTGTGCTGGCCTTTCCCTGTGCCACCCAGCCCCTCTGCCTTTCCTTCGAAGCACTGGCCTTTGGCATTCTCTTCTGTGATTAGTTGACTGTATCTCCCGAGACTCCCCACCCCTGCAGAGTAGGAATCACGTCTGGTTTATTGTTTTCTGTAGCGAACACACAGTGTGTCGCACAGGGCCTGGCATACAGCAGACACTTGGTCAGTATCTACTGGATCAATATCACTGTTTTCACCCATTTTATGCAAACTTCCAGAACAGACTGGACTCTTCAGGAGTGGATACTGAGTTATTGAGTTATCGGCCTAGTAGATTCTCTCCCCTGTCCCCTCCTCCTCCTCCAACCAGCCTGACTTCACCAATTTCTCTGATTATTCCTCTCTCCTCTAGAAGAGACAGTTGTCTTCTGGAGACAGACGAGAAGGGCAGCCTACCTGCCTACTTACTGGTCATGCTAGAAACATTTTTCTAGGGAAGTTATTGAAACCCCTAACAAAAAAATCAGTTTGTGGATTCAATCAATTCATGTCGTTGTAATTCCTCGTGGGAATGGATTAGTGGGAACAAACTACAAAGCCAACTAACCAAACATATAGGTCACCGCTATGCCCAAGGGCAGTCCTACCCAAAGCTTCTTGCTTTCAACGTCACATGAGTCACCCTGTGGTGCCGGAAAGAGCAAAGTCTTCACAGAGGTTCAGATTTTGTGGCCAAATAACTAATAAAAGGTCATATTGCCATATGCAGCTTTAGCAACGAGGCAATACATTTGTAAGTGTATTGTCAAATTAAGTTTCTGCTCTTAAATTTAAAAGGATAGATTAGTCACCTTAATTTTTTTTTTTAATTTTAAAAATAAGTAATTCTCTTTATCCTCTGAAAAGGGAAGAAAGTCAAGACACCAGATTCCTGGCAAATTACCTTTGCCAGGGCAACAAATAGAGGCCCGGAGGTGTCCATGCACTTTCTGGAGTAGGTCACTAGTCACAACTTCCTCACCCTGGACCAAGGGATGATGTGTTTACTATTGGTCATACAGGCACTTGTGTTTAAACTGGATGACCTTTAACTATTTGGCCCCAAGAAGAATACATTTATGTTTATCAAGCTAAAATGTTTTAAAAGTAGAAAATAAAAAAAAGGAAAGGAAACAAATTTTTAAAGATTGGAAGGGATCCAAAGTTTCTGGCCACAGTGAAATTGCTCAGCACAGCGTCCATCTCAGAAAGCAGACTATACAATAATACAGAAGAAGTCTTTTCTTTCTCACTATCATTCCCATATCTGAAGTTCATCCATAAATGCAAACAACAAATATAGAATATTACATCAACACAGATGTTCTTCATAGCCTAAGAAAATAGAGCTGCTGGACTTCTCTTTGTTATCATGATTTAATGTTATAGATTTAACACTTTATATATGCTTGTACCCATTTTATAGATGAGAAAATTGACACTCAGAGAAATTAATTAGTTTGCTTAGTGGCTCTCAGAGTATAAAGGGCATAAAAAACTGAGCAGGCATGTGGCACTTGGCAGCGTGGATTCTAAAGTCAGGCTGTGTGTTCTTACCCCTATTCCATCACCCACAGTGTGCCTTTGGGCGAGTTCATGGAGTCAGTTTATATTCTAAGTGAGATAATGCACTCAGAGTACTCAAAACAGTGTCTGCTACATGGTAAGCTCTCAAAAGCTTTAGCTATGTTTAAAAATCACCTGGAAAGCTTGCTAAAAATCTGGAAATCCAGGACTCTCCTACAGAGATCCTGATTCCCTAGGTCTGAGCAAGAACCCAGGAATCTGCATTTTGATAGCACGGCCAGTGAGCTGGAGAATCACTATTAGTGCAGCCAGAAATACCTAACTCTTAAGTTTACACTGACTCACCAGGAAGCAAAGTCTTCCGTCCCTTCCCATTTTTGAGTGGTAGTCTGATTATTTTCCAAAGGTGCCGAGTGTTACTCTAATCTAACACCTTCCTAAGTTACATCTCGTCTACATCAACTTTGAAAAGAAATTCACTTTTTTTTGTCTCTCAGAAGCTATCTTAAGTAACAATATTCTCAATGATGCTGATCTTAACTTTTATAACGTGTCCCATGGACCTGCCACGATCTGGTTGTCACTGGTCTTCCGACACATGGAACCAAAGACTTGACCCTGGCTATGACCCAGTCTCCAAAGTGAAGCCCGTGTGACTAGGAGAGCTGGAGCGCTCAGGAGCAGCTGCTTCTCCAGGCTGACTCCAACTGTTTTTCTTGTTTCTACCCCCAAACCAGCAGGCCCACAAGCCCCACATGTCAAACAGCTGGTCTGTGAAATGAGTTGATGTTATTACAAGGAGTTAACTGAGCTGCTCCCTGAAACATGAAATCTTAAACCAGTTACATCATACGTACTCAATCCTTTCTGGAAAAGTAAAGTGTACTTTATCTTCACCATCTTGTTTTTGGAAAATGGTCCTCAAAAACCAAAGGCAAACATTTAACATTCCAATCCAACATCATCTTCCATGATACAGGCAGTGAAATCACATTTGGTTGGGGTTTTAGTTGCTCTCCAGGAATAATGAACTCAGCATGTTACAGAAGCCAACAAAAGCTAACAAGCAAACACATTTTTCCTGGTACGAACGTATGCAGGGTTTTTTTTGTTGTCGTTTTTTTTTAAATGAACAAGTGATCAGACAATAGAAGAAAAAAACAATAGCCAGATACTCACTTTGAAAGATGTGGCTCAATGACTAGTCTTTTTCCAAATTCTGATGAAATCTGGAAACAAAGAAACACCATGGAAGATGTCAGAAGAGCAAACAGCCCTCAAATGTGCTGCTGATGTGAGAAATGGAAAATAAAAATTCACTAATCCTCTCTCTAGTTTGTAGTAAATTCAGTTGTGTCTACACATTGGGAGACATACACCTCTTTCTATCAATAAAGTACAACCTAAACTTTTCACAATCTCATGCTCAAAGAAAATAGAGTATGCCCAAGGACTCTGTGTTACCACGATAGCACTGTGGGATTTCTTTTTTCTCCGTCACTTAAGTAGATCCGGCCATCATACAAGTGCACAGGTGTGAAGAGACGAGCAACAGGTGAGTATTCTTTGCCAAGGCCATTCCCTTCCTTACCCACTACACATCACAGCTGAGAAGTCATCAGCCTTCACCGAACCATTCAGTAAAAGAAAAGATATAAAGTCATTAAAAGGTGATAAATACGGAAGTTAAGAAGATACGTAATCAAGAGGTACATGAGATGATGTGAGGTAAGAACAAGCAGAATACGAAAACATATAGTTATTGATTAAAATGATGTTAAAAGCTAGGTAGCCTGCACAGTTACTATCAGAAGACTACAACTTGTTTTCTCAAGCTATCGAATGGAGTAGGATTTGCAGTGGGAAAATACAGATCGATCGATAGATAGATAGATAGATAGATACATAACCTTCAGTTCAGTTTTAGGACTCTGTCCAATAAAAACATAAGTATATAAAAATATAAAGATGAATAAACATGCACACCATATATATAAAATACATACACACATACCTATGCATATATAGCATATATATACACGTATTATATATATATATTTTCCATTCCTGTAAAAACAGTTAAAAAATGACCTGACCTCCGAGCTGGAAGGAGAGTGCTAAATAGCACACACCTGGCTGTTATCTCAAGGTGGGTGGGAGGCTTAGGAGTAGACATGGTGCCAGGGTCTTATTAACCTTTGTCACAGCCGTCAGTGATACTGCGCCCTGGTCCTCTTATGTGAAGGTGTCCACTGCAGGGACAAGGAGCCGTGCCCCAGGACAAGGAGCAGGTGCTTCCTGCAGCCACGGCTAGTGGCCACCTGCTGCGCGGAGTCTGGATCCCCAGCTGCCAGGGTCACCCCCACCCACAGTCTGCATTCCAGACCAGGCCTTTGTCCTACGCCTGGCCCTGAGTCAAAGATTGTTCTGTTTTTAGGAAACAATACTACTTCTCCCCTTGCCTTGCATTAACTCACAGTCTAGGTTGGCTGATGCTTCTCAGGGTAGAGCCTAGCTGTTCATCTCCTCGTGTCCCCAGCACCTGGCTCAGACTTGTTACATAGTTTTCATTCAGTTGGAACTTACTAAAAACCACACACACAGGAAATACAATTTGATTATTTTACAAAACAAAGCTACTCCATATCTTCATGTGACTAATACCCTTCAAATGGTAGAGTTCTTAAAAAATAAGATTTTTGCTTTCTACAGAAAGCACTTTTTTACCTTAGAAGTGTTTTTAAATAATTAAAATTTTTTTGATAGAAATGTGCACTTCAGCACCAAGATGTCCATCAGTAGTGAAATGTTTATATGCAGCAGTGAACTCATATCATAGTATTATACGCAAAAAGTTGAAAAGAATTAGGATAATCTCCATGCACTAACATGGAAAGATCTTTAAAAATAATGTTATCAGAAAACAACAAATTGTAAAAATATAAGTAGGACATTCTCTCATTTTTTAGCTAAGGTAGATAAGTCATGTATTCAGATGGATGAAACAAATTTCCAGAGGCCTTCCATCAGTTTGATAGTTTAAAACGCAGCTCCCACACACACATACACACGTCTGATGGTGTCAGTAAAAATACAGAGAAAGAGAGACTCTCTGATCTTACCCAACAGGAATTCTTGGCCGAGACGACAAATCTCAGCCATTTGATATGGAACAGGCTGGGATGGTCTGACAGTGAGAAACAGGGAAGAAACTCTGGGGAAGGGGACTGAAGTGGGACCGGGAAAGGAGGAAGGGTCGGCTTTTGCAGCGAGAGCAGAGCCTGCAGGAGGACAGCAGGTCCTGGGGAGGAGGAAGTGAAAGTGGCAGACAGGCTCTGGGGAAGGGGCTCTTGCCCCCAGTGAAGGCAGCAGCCATGGAGAGAAAGTCAGTCCAGGCCTGAGGGTGGCACAGAAGGTGGGGAGGGGGGCGTGCTGGGCTGTGGTCGTGGACTAGCTTCTGCCAGGCAAGACATATTGGAGGGGTCAGCACAGGTGACGCTGACAAGGCAGTGTAGCGCCAGGTGGCACAGGTGCTAAGGCCAGGACGTGAACTTTCTTTCCAACCCACAACCAACATTCTTTAACAATTCTTCACCATTTTTATGGACTCGGTCACTTGACCAATCCAACTAGCTTGCTGCCGAAGATGTGGCAGATGCGTGGACAACAACGTCAAGGTGCAGTGATGGTCCCCAGTATTACGTGGCTGACATGGTGCCTTCCGCCCAACAGGGTAAAAGTGCCAACTAAGTGCTAACATCTCCACCAGCTGCAGATGCGGCATTTGCAAGAGCCATGGCTGTGGGGACAGAGATTTCAGACGTTCCCGAAGACAGCCTCTTCCTGGGTCACGGCTGGATCTGCAGCGACCCACAGACAGCCTGAACTCCAAGCATCTTCCTGCAGATGTGCCTTTTAAAAGTTTTACTGGCATTATTGCTTTTTTACTTCTGGTAATTGCTTTAAAAGAACAAAGCTCTTTGTTTAAAGGGGGCCCAGGGATCTCATAATTGCCTCAAGGCACATGAGAGGTTCCTAGACTTTCTAAACAGTTTCTCTTTTAACATTAAATATTAAATTCCTAATGTTTGGCCAAAATGTAGATGCTCCCTAGGGAAGGGAGGTGATGCTGTCAGGAAGATAGTGTAGACTGGTAAAAGATACCTACCCCCTGGGTTGCTTACTTCAGAACCACAAACTCCCAGGAGGGGCGCTGACCTGTGCCTGCAGACCCAGGACGCCTTGCTGTGAGCTCGCCACGCACCCGCCTGGCAGCATATGGGGCTTCGGGCTCATTAATACGCTTTCTGTGTTGAAACAAATGATTCATCTGTCCACCTACAATGAATCATGTAGGAGTCCTTGAGGGAGTATTTCTGGAATCTTCAGGGACTCTGACCCACCCTGCGCAGGTGCACACCTTGTTAACCCTTCTCTTCCCTCCAGTGGTTGATGTCTCTTTCTCCCCGCCCCCCAGAATTTTCTGGCTGTAATTAGTAGTGATTTCAGTGACATTCGATACCATGACAGGGACTTCAGAAGGAAACCCTTGAGCTCAAAGGTGCAGACCCCTCATTCAATCGCCACCTGTATTCTTTGTGTCACTCAGCTGTTAGGTAAGGCCATCTGCTTGGATGGATGATCCGGACATGAAAAAGAGGAGATTGGGGAAAAGCTTCAACTGGCCCTTTCCAGATGAAGGTCAGTTTTCAAAATAATAATGTCCTAATTATGCAGAATGTCTATGCTGTAACCAAAGGTCATCTGCCTACAATTTTATGATATAGACCTCAAACCTGCAAACCTTCAGAGTTCCTGCTTCTAGATTAACTTGCTGCTCACTGCACAGGAAACAGTACACAGTCCAGGAAACCAAGCTTATGAGATACTTAGAAACAACCTAGAGGCAAAAGAACAAAACAAAATGCAACAATAAATAAAACCTAGCTTCTCAAATTGGCTCTTACTTTGCACTAACTAGTTCTGCACTAGTTAGATAATTATATCTTATATTTGCAGAATGGTTTACACAGAGCATATAATCTTTGTGTATGAATTAGACATCAGTACCATAATTAAAAGATGAGAAAACTAAGCCTCAGGGATATAAGTTAACTTTTCTGTGATGACAGACCTGGGGAGTGTGTGGCCAAGCTGGGAGCCGAAGGCTTCTGTATCTACATTTCACACTCTGACTACAGAGAATTGAATGAGCCTCTCGCTGTCTCAGGATGACTCCCGTTTCAAAAGGAACAGTCTGGACTAAGTTCCTTTTAGGTGACTTTTGCTTTAAAATGTTATTCTAGGAATGGCTCATCTGTTTCTTCCCATGCCCAATGTATCGTTCATACCTTAATGCTAAAAGCAGTGACAAGACATTGACAATGCAGAAAACAAATTTTGTATTAGCAGAGTTAGGTTTGGCCACGTACGGCAACAGTGATGATGACTGGAAGGATGACGTGACTAACGAACTATCTAACAGAAAGGAGAAGAAAAGATGATCACAGCACGAACTGCCCCTTTGTTTGATTAGCCACCTGTGGCCTAACTTGTCTTCCAGACAGCAAGGGTACAAGCTCCCTCCCGCATGAGCCAGATCACATTCCAAGGAGACTGATAAAGCTAGCCTGACAGAAAGAAAACACACACACACACACACACACACACACACACACACACACACACACACACACACACACACACACACCTGCCTCCTGTTATTGTTTTACACCAGTAACTATTTTTTCCCCTTTATCTCAATAAAAACCCCAAACCCCTTATCCTTGGGGCTGACACTTCTTTTTCTTTCTTTCGTGTCGTGCCCTTTCCTCCCTTGGAAAATAAAATAAACCTTTTCTTTAACATCTATCCTAATCTTGGTGTCAAAAATTCTTTCTCATACCACGCTATGAGTTCCCACCATAACAATGGTGATTAAGAAAAAAAGGAAGAGACCTTTAGACAAAGCAGATGCTCATTTTCTGTCACATAAAAAAGTCTTGGACTAGTCTGGCAACTCCATGGCAAGTGGGGACTCCAGGCTCTTCCTGTGTTTGCTGCTCTGTTATTCCTGGCATGCCACCATGGATAGCCAAGATGGCTGCTTGAGCTCCAGCTATCACAGCTGTAGTCCAGACAGCAGGACCACATCTAGTTCTACATGAGGCTGGCAAATCTAAATGACTATCATGTGCCTAGGTGAAAATCCAGCTTCTGTTCCTTAAGGAAAGACGAAGGATATATATGAAGAAACATGTCATTCTCTGACACAGAAAATATAAAAGTGTTCATAATAATAATAAGTTCTGTGTCATTCTGACAAACACATGAAAAATTATGACTTTTAAGACAAAAACTAACTCATCTTTTTTTGGTATAACTTACCACAAAGAGTTTCCAAAAGAAAAATTTACTGGTGGCCCTAGAGTTAAATTGCATTCCCTTAGTTAACTTTGTGCCCAAATCTGCAAGGAGATCTGGAGAATAAATGCTGCATATTTTTCTTAAACTCCATCTACATTTCTTGCTAGAAAAGTTTTCTCTTATAAATAAAATGTATAGATATGGACAATAATTAGAAACAAACAGAAAGCCTCTTCAAAGTACTCAGGATTACCCCACTGGGGGGACGCCAGTCCTGACAGAAGCTCCTGTCATACGCTTTAACTGCTAACCTTCCCCCACAGACAGGCCATCTGCGGTCGACTGGAGACTGTTGTCATCTTTTAGTCATCCGGAGGGCTCTTGTAATTGACACAAATTATAAAAATAAATAATCTTGTTCTAGAATAATTCATATTAATCAAATCTTGGCTAATGGAATACAACAGCAAATTTGTAATTAAAAAATGCAAACCTTCTGCTTGTGCATTGTTGCCGAAATATTCCCAATGACATAAATTTTGCAATTGGAAGAGCAATGTCCTTACTACTTCTTTTGATTATCAGTGAGTGAAACTAATAAATAACTAGAGTCTCAATTTCCACAAACAGAATCCAACAGCATATTTACATGAAAGAGATTTCTTGCACATTTATTAATATATCTAATCACTGTTAGGCTGTTCATCATCACAACAGTGAACGACTCAAGACAATGATGTCCTCATGCTCTCCTGCTGTTAGCGGCAGACCATTCTAGTGCTATTGCTGTCACTGGGTAAAGTCCTCGGTGGGCGTGTCCACTTCTCCAGGCCCGCAGGGCCGGGGTCCGCAGGAGCCCTGCTCTGAACAGCCTGCAGTCGCGAAGGCAGAGGTCGCTGCAGCGGCAATGGCAGCAGTGGAAAGCGCCTGCTGCGCACAGGCCAGGCGGGTGCGGTTGTGGAAGCAGCCCTTCGTTCATCTGCACGGCGCCCCTGAGATGGGTGCCCACACAGCCCCCCATAACAGGAGGAAATGGACAGTGGCATTATTTTGGGAAGGACAAAAGGAAGGACCTCTTCACTTCACTCCTTTCTCCCTGTTTACTCGAGCCAGACATAAATTCGAAAGGAAAAAGCTCACTCCACAGTGCGCGGCAGAGCTAAGGGTGTATCAAAGTAATGCGTTACCGGAAACTCCTTCACATGCACCCCCCTTGATAGGCTGGGCCTGGAGGTGGGAGGTGACATTGCACAGAAGAACAGGGACAAGGAGAGGGACATCAGAGCAACATCTCTGTGACCAAATGCGTCATCCCCCAGCTGGGTGTATGCTGGCTGCGTGGACCTCCAGTCCTCGTGGATTCTAACAGCCTCCCCCAGGAGCGGCGGGGGCAGCACCGATAAAGCGCTCACCTGAGAGGAGCGAGCACGTGCGACTCATTGCCACGCGTGACCGTGCAGGACGGGGTGAAGACAGCGCAGATGTTCCCAGTGGAAACCAAAGTCAAAAACATTGAAGTTGCTTAGGTAGAAAAGGAATTAGAGGAATACTTTTGATAGTAATATTTTACTCTCCTTTTAAAAAGCACTTTAAATCTGGTATAAGTTAAGGGGCGTCATTTTTAAGGCCCAAAACATTTTGAACTTTGGCAGCACTCACGATTACATACAACGTGCTATTGGGAACTAGCATCAGCCAGCTTGTGCCAGGACGCACAGACCCATCCCACCAGGGGTGTCCCTGCGTCCTCCCCACCTGCTCAGTCTGTGCTCTAGTTAGGAGACCCACGACCATCTCAAGTCCCGATGTTTCCGCTGCGGGCTTGTTCGCCGCTCCATGCCAGAGAGCATTTCATCGTAAATGGAATATCAGGGCAGGAGGAGTTCCTAGCGACCACTTCACTCCAGATCCTTATCTTAAGGATTAGGAAACTTAACCCAGCTTAAGCAGAAGAGGCTAAAACTGAGCCCAAGGAGTTAAGAAGTTATGTGAAGTTCAGGTCACACAGCTAGTCAGCAGTGGAGGCCGCAGTCCAGACCAGGGGCCGCCCACCTCCTCTGCCCCCTCCACCAGCCAAAGAGCCCCTCACCCCTCATTCACCAGGGGCGAATTCAGTGGGGCACAGTGAGAGCTCCCCTGCACACAGTGCTCCGCTGATGGGCGACCCTACTCCGGCCTGAGGAATGTGGTTTTACTGCCACATGGACACAGATTTACAGAGAAATCAGCAGTGCAGTTAGTGTGGCACTGTGGCTTACAAAACACGAAAATTATTAATAGAAAAACCATTTCTGTCTACTTCACCATGTGATGTAGTAAATGAACTTGTGGCCACTGGTCCTACTTTTGCTTTGCAAACGCTGATTTTATAACGAATGTGCATTGCTGCACAGGCCCCAGGGCCACTCTGTGATGCCCATGCGTGAGCCTGCACTCCTGGCCGACACCACTGGGACCAACACCACCCCGCCCTGCTGCGTGGCCTGGCTTTCCCTTCTTCTGGGTTCCCCTCTCTGTGGTTCTCTTTTAAAAACACTCTGTGAGGCTATATACATTAAGTAACTCACACCAGGTTATGGTTATTTTTTAACCTCCTCTGCTGAGTGGAGGGAGCTGGATAACGTGAGAACAGTGGGAACCAGGTGGGTGGCCTCATCAGAGCAGGGGAAAGTAGGACGGGAAATGCCTTCACGGTTTTCCCGGAGCCGGCCCATGCACTGCAAGCAGGCTGGAGTGGACCCATGCGTGCCGGCTGAAGGAGAAGAGGACAGTTGGGATGAAATGCTCACCGTGGGGAATCCTCAGAAAGAAAACACCACACACAAATGGTAGAGAGCTGGTGCCTCTGCCCTGCTGTGCGTGCCAGCTGTAGCCTGCAGCCACCCTGGGGGCACAGCCCCCAGCAGCCTGTGCTGCCTCCACCCCTGCTGCTGCTGCAGGGCCAGGAAGGGATCCAGGAACCCGCCACTGCCACCGCCGAGGGAGGGAGGTGTGAGTGGCCTGTGTGCTCCACAGCTGCCTGCCTCTGCTAATCCCGCCAAGAGGGACCAACTCCGCCTGGTGTCAGGATCACAGTGCACCTTCTTGTCCCCTACCTGAGCATCTGCCAGACCAGGAGGCCACACTGCCCCTCCCTGTCACAGCCAGCATCTGAACCCAGGGGGCCCAGAGGACAAGTTCGCCAGCCTACTCTTGGTCTGGTCCCCCCAGGACACAAGCACACCATCCAGGGGTGTGGGAACTGGGGACTACCCAACCTACTCCACCACTGCTGGCGCCTGAACACTCCCCCAGGGCTGTGAGTTCTGGCCCACCCAGATTGTCGGGACCCCACAGTGGGTGCTCACCTGCGTGAGCTGAAAGGCAGTGCGCCTCTCCCTCTCTGAAGCAGCAGTGTTCCCTGCAAAGAAAACAGGTGAGCCACAAAGCTATCTGATTTGAGCTGAGGGAAGAGGTTCTGCTCTGAAACCATCTGGGCAGAGTGCTATTAAAAAGGCGTTTTTGAAGGATCTCAGCAACATTTTGGCCTGGAGTTAGATGACGGGGTTTGACTGAACTGACAGAGTCATGAGTGTCAAACAGGGGCATGACAGGCAAGCAGACCACTTTCCTACCACAGACTAGTCCATCACCTGAGACAATGAAGAACTGCTCATGGTAAACAAAGTTCAAACAGCTACCCACTGGCTTTGGCTACAGCTGGCTCTCACCAGTAAGTGCCACTTACTGGCCCTGGAGGTTGACATGCACAACCCAACTTAATACCTACGGTCAGAAGGGCATAGCGCTGGAGAACAAGACAAGCTTCCTAAGCCCTCTGCAATTCCAGTACCAGATGGTAGTGAGCTGCTCACATACCGAGCACATGTCTACTATGATCAGCATCTGAGAAAGCCCCTGCACAAAGGCTACTACATAACCAAGGAACTCATACAGAGCCTTGGCCACTGGAAGCTCCCCAAATCGAAGCCAAACAACAAAACACAACATACGATATGCGCACGCACTCAAGGGGGGAAAGTCAAATTAAAACAAGAACGGCAACAAAAAAAAAAAAAAAAACCAACATCCCAACCAAATGAAAGTGAACTCAAAAATAAGAGGTGACGATTTCTCCAGAGGAGAAGGAACCAGCATAAGAACTCCAGCAGTATTCAAAAACAGGCTGTTTTGACATCCACAAAGGATCATATTAGCATTGCAACAATGGATCCCAAACAAAAGGAAAAATTTTGAAAGGACAGATAAAGAATTCAAAAAATGGATTGCAAGAGAAAGTTGAAAACCAACACAAAGAAAAAAAATTCAGAACATGAATGAAAAATTTAATAAAGAGATTTCAAAAAGAAAAAAATAAACACAGTGGCTCACGCCTATAATCCGTGAGGCTGAGGCAGGCGGATCATCTGAGCTCAGAAGTTTGAGACCAGCCTGAACAAGAGTGAGACCCCGTCTCTACTAAAAAAAATAGAAAGCTATTAGCTAGACAACTAAAAATATACATAGAAAAAATTAGCCAGACATGGTGGCACATGCCTATAGTCCCAGCTACTCAGGAGGCTGAGGCAGGAGGATCACTTGAGCCCAGGAGGTTGCTATGAGCTAGGCTGATGCCACAGTACTCCAGCCCAGGCAATAGAGTAAGACTCTGCCTCAAAAAAAAAAAAAAAAAAAAAAAAAAGCAGACTTCTGGAAATGAAAGATTCATTTAGGGAATTACAAAATACAGCAGAAAGTTTTAACATTAGACTACACCAAGAAGAAGAAACAATTACACAGCATGAAGACAAGGCTTTCGAATTAACACAGTCAGACAAAAATAAAGAAAAAAAAAGAATTAAAAGAAAGGAATAAAATCTCCAAGAAACATGGGACTATGCAAAATATACAAACCTGAGAATCACAGGTATTCCTGAGGGAGAAGAAGAAAAAGGAAAAATTTTTAAAAACCTATTTGAAGGAATAATTGAGGAAAACTTCCCTGGTCTTACTAGAGATTTGGACATCCAGATACAAGTAGCTCAATGAACTCCAGGAGGATTCATCACAAAAAGGACTTTACCAAGTCACATAATCACCAGATAATCACAGTCAATATGAAGGAAGAAATCCTAAGAACAGTGAGACGGTACCTTCCAAAGGAAATCCCCTCAGACTAACAGCAGACTTCCGAGCAGAAGTTTATAAGCCAGAAGGGATTAGGGTCCTATTTTTAGCCTTCTTAAACAGTATAACTGTCAGCCAAGAATTTTGTATCCTGCAAAACAATGTTTCATAAATGAAGGAGAAATAGTCTTTCCCAGACAAGGAAATGTTAAGGGAATTTGTCACAACTAGAGCAGCCCTATAAGAAATGCTCAAAGGAATTCCAAACATTGAAACAAGAGATCCATACATGCCAGTATAAAAACATGCAAAAGTATAAAACTCACAGGGCTTATAATGCAGTAACACGACAGAGAATACAAAGCAACTAGGTAACAACATGACAACTGAAACAGTATCTCACAGTTTAATATTAACTATGAATGCAAATGGACTAAATGCCCCACTTAAAAGATACAGATTGGCAGAATGAATAAAAAAACACAATCTAAATATACACTGTCAAACTTCAAGAGACACATTTAACTCACGAAAATTTTTATAGAATTAACTTAAAAGGGTAGAAAAAATATTCCCCACAAATGGCAACCAAAAGCAAGCAATAATGTCTATTCTTATATCAGATAAAAACAGACTTCAAATCAACAATGTATAAAAAAAAAGACACAGGAGGTCATTATATAATGATAAAGGGATCAATTCAAAAAGAAGATATAACAATCCTAAATATATATGCACCTAACACTGCAACTCCTAGGTTTATAAAACAAATACTACTAGACCTGAGATAAGACAGACACAGCAATACAGTAATAGTGGGGGATTGAAACACTCCACTGACAGTGCTAGACAGATCATTGAGGCAGAAAATCAACAAAGAAACATTGGACTTAAACTGGACTCTGGAACAGACATTTACAGAACATTCTAATGAAAAACTGAAGAATATACATTCTTATCCACATATGGAACATCTTCCAAGGTAGACTACATATTAAGCCTGGCCACAAAACAAGTCTTGATAAATTTTAAAAATAGAAATCATATCAAGAACCTTGTCAGAGCCAGTGGAGTAAAACTAGAAATCAATTCCAAGAAGGACTCTCAAAACTATACACACACAGAAATTAAGTAATTTGTTCCACAATGGTCTTTGGATCAATGAAGATATCAAGCTGGAAATTTAAAAATTTTTCAAAGTAAACAACAATATTGACATAACTTACTAAAATCTCTGCAATACAACAAAAGCAGTGCTAAGAGAGAAGTTTATTGCACAAAATGTCTATATCAGAAAGTCAGAAAGATCAAAATTAACAACCTAATGTGAACCTCAAGGAACCAGAAAAACAAGATTGAACCAAACCCAAAGCTCGCACAAGAAAAGAAATAACAAAGATCAGGGCAGAAGTAAAGAAAATTGAAACAAACAAACAACAAAAGAACATACAAAGGATCAATGAAACTAAAAGTTGGTTCTTTGAAAAGATAAGCAAAATTGATAGACTAGCTAGATGAACCAAAAAAAGTAGAAAGAGGATTCAAATAAGCTCAATTAGAAATAAAAAAGGAGACATTGCAACTGATACCACAGAGATAGCAAAGATCATCTGAGACTCCTAGTGACACCTTTATGCACACAAACTAGAGAATCTAGGGGAAATGGATGCATTCCTTGAAATATACAGGCCCCCAAGTTTGAACCCAGAAGAAACAGAAATTCAGAACAGACCAATAATGAGTAGTGATTCTCAATCAGTACTAAAAATAAAACTCCCAACAAAAAAGATCAGGACCAGGTGGATTCACAGCCAAATTCTACTAGATGTTCAGAGCAGTACTGACATCAATCCTACTGAAACTGTTCTAAAATGTTAAAGAGGGAGAAATCCTCCCTAATTCATTCTGTAAAGCCAGGATCACCCTGATACCGAAGCCAGGAAAGAACATAATGAATAAAAAAATCCCTACAAACAAATATTCCTGATGAATATAGACACGAAAATCCTCAACAAAAAACTAGCAAACCAAATCCTACAGCACATCAAAAACACAATTCATCATGATGGCTTCATGAAGTAGGTTTCATTCTAGGGTTGCATGGATGGTTCAACATACACAAGTCAATAAATATGCTTCGCCACATAAATGGAATTAAACACAAAAGCCATGGATCATTTCAAAAGACACGGGAAAAGTATTTGATAAAATTCAGCATCTCTTTTTGTTCAATACCCTCAACAAACTGGGCATAGAAGGAACATACCTCAAATGAATGAAAGCCATACATGACAAGCCTACATCCAACATCACACTGAATGAAAAAAGTTGCGAATAATCCCCCCTCAGAACTGGAACAAGACAAGGATGCCCACTTCCACTACTTCTATCCAACATAGTACTGGAAGTCCTAGCCAGAGCAATTAGGTAAGATAAAATAATAAAGGGCATCCAAGTTGGACAAGAGGAAGTCAATCTATCTCTGTTTGCTGATAATATGATCTTATACACAGGAAACGCTAAAGACTCATTCAAAAGACTTCTAGATTTGATAAATGAATTGAGTAAAACCTCAGGTTACAAAGTCCATGTACACATATCAGTAGCACTGCTGTATACCAATAATGACCAAGCTGAGAATCAAATCAAGTGTTCAATTCCATTTATAATAGCCACAAAAAAAAAATTGCTAGGAATATACTTAACCAAGGAGGTGAAAGAGCTCTACAAGGAGAACTACAAAACACTGATTAAAGAAATTATATGACACAAACAAATGGAAAAACATCCATGGTCATGTACTAGAAGAATCAATATTGTGAAAGCAACCATACTTCCCAAAGCAATCTATAGATTCCATGTAATCTCTATGAAATATTAATGTCATTTTTTACAGAATTTGAAAAAACAATCCTAAAATTCATATGGAAGTGAAAAACATCCTGAATAGCCAAATAATCCTAAGCAGAAAGGACCAATCTGGAGGCATCACCTTACCCAACTTCAAATTATACTGCAAGGTGATAATAACCAAAAGACCATCTGGTTTAAATGAAGGCCTGTAGATCAAGGGGACAGAATAGAGAACCCAGAAATAAAGCCAAAATACTGCAAACAACCAATCTTTGACAAAGCAGATAAAAACATACACTGGGGAAAGGACACCCTATTCAATACACGGGGCTGGGAAAATTGGAGAGCCACATGCAAAAGAATGAAACAGGATCCCTATTTCTCACCACATACAAAAATTAGCCCAGGATGGATTAAAGATTTAAATGAAAGATTTGAAACAATAAAAATTCTGGAAGAAAACCTAGGAAAAAGTCCTGTGGACATCAGCCTAGGCAATAAATTTATGACTAAGACCACAAAAGCAAATGCAACAACAGCAAAAAATAAACAAATAAATGCAACTTAATTAAATTAAAAAGCTTCCACAGAGCAAAAGGAATAAACAACAGAGTAAACACACAATCTACCAATGGGAAAATATTCACAAACTATACATCAAACAAAGGATTAATATCCAGAATCTACAAAGAACTTAAACAAATCAGCCAAGAAAAAACAAACAAATAATCCCATTAGAATTTGGCAAATGACATAAACAGACATTTTTCAAAAGAAGATATACAAAGGGCCAATAAATATGAAAAAATGCTCAACATCACTAAACATCAGGGAAATATAAATTAAAGCACCATAAGATGCTGCCTTTCCCAAGTCAGAATGAACATTATTAAAAAGTCAAAAAACAACAGATGCCAGGCACAGATGCAGTGAAAAGGGAACACTTATACACTGTTGGTAGGAATGTAAATTACTACTACCTCTGTGGAAAACAGTATGGAGATTTCTCAAAAACTAAAAGTAGCTCTACCATTCAATACAGCAATCCCACTACTAGGTATCTACCCAAAGGAAAAGAACTCATCATGTCAAAAAGACATCTGCAATAGTATGTTTATCACAGCACAATTCACAATTGCAAAGATATGGAATCAACCTAAGTGTCCCTCTGCTGAGGAGTAAATAAAGAAAAGATGGTATACAGATATCATGGAATATTACTTGGCTACAAAAAAGAATGAAGTAATATCTTTTGCAGCAACCTGGATGGGACTGGAGGCCATTATCTTAAGTGAAGTAACTTAGGAATGGAAAAACAAATACTGCATGTTCTCGCTTATAAGCGGGAGCTGAATTATGGGTATATATGGTCATATAGAGTGGCACAATGGACATTGGAGACTGAGGAGGGGGAAGGTTGGGACGGGCGAGGGAAGAAAAACTACCTATTGAGTGCAATGTACACCAAAAATCTTGTGACGTAACAGGCCATAGCGAAGGCACTGAGCTCACCGAGACTCTTATAGGTTGAGTCAATTGATTGACATTCTACGACCAATACAAAGTGGAGCGAGGATTCCAACCCACACCTTCTGTCTTCCTCTCCCCCTTCCCCCCTCGCAATTGCTGACTGTCCCAGCCACATTAGCTCACTAACTGCTAACTCGGACTCCAGGCACGCTTTCTCAGAGACTAGGCAGTGATTATCTGCAATGCTTGGCCCTCAGATATCCGACTCAATTGCCTCTCTCTAGATTTCATTCAAATTTCACCTTCCCCATGAAGCTTCTCTTGGGAAGCCTCTTCGCAGCTGAAAGTGAGACTCTCCTTCTCACTTACCACAGTCTCAGTCCCCCATAGGAATGCTTTATTCTCGATAGTATTTTTTTACTTCCTAACATAACCTTCCAGACAGTTTCCAAGTTTTATTTCTTGTCTAACTTTCACTGGAATGTAGGGGCCACAAAGGCAGGAATTTTGCCTTTCCTTTAATTGACTCCACTATCTACGATAGTGCATGGCACATCCCAGATGCTCAAGACATACCTTAAATTGATGAATACGTGAACGAACTTCCTTTCAAATAGCAACAGCATCTTCCACAGGTATCTCACGTTATTAAAAGTAGGACGTGTATCAGTATTTTTGCCCAAATCATTCATGTTCATCTATCCAAGCCAGATGCTCGAACAGACGTGGTTGCCGGTGCTCGCCCATTTCACTTCTCGACTTCTCGGCCTCCCCGCTGTCAGCTGCCTTAGAACAGGGGCTCACTGCTTCATCTCTGCTTAGGTCACTGCAGTGTCACTAAGGCTCCTAGACTCTGCTCTGGCACAATTTAATTCTTCCTTCTAACACGGTCTCAGAAATGTTTCTAAAATCTACATAAAACCTTGCCATCTTTTTGCTGACAACATATTCATGGCTTCCCAAACTTTCGGGAAAATGGACAAATGCCTCATCATGGTAGGCAAATTTGTCCCCATTCAGCCCTCCCTTGTCATACAGTACAGGTGTAGCTCCCAGTTTTGCTTTCACTCTTCACGCACATCGGACCACCTTTCTGGTGTCCCGCTGGCTGGTCTTCTCCCTTCCCAGGCCTTTTGCAGCCTACTGATTTGACCAGGAAATAATCCTCTCCACTTGACTGTCCCCTTCTCCTTGAAGGTGCGGTTCATGTTTCGTTACCCCTGGAAGTATTTTCTGTTCTCACCTGCACCCTGTACCTCAGTGCTTACCCGTTCAGCTGAATGTTTGGTCCAGTCGTCTGTTTTTCTGGGGCACGAAATGCTCTATCTCCAAGGCCTAGCACTGAGTCTAGTGCAGCGTCACCACTGAAAAAATGTTCAATGAAATGAGTTGGAAGCTGAGGGAAATGCTGTACTGTTCTCTTTCCCCATCTTCACATGGCTTTCCTGGGTTGGGAAACAACTTAGAAAACATGGAGCCTTTAGCCATTAAGCCTAGGGCAGACCCGGTAGAACTCGAGGGCAGCCAGAAGTGGGTGTAATTGTAGCTGCTGGGACTGGATATGCTAGTGGTTTACGCTAGAGCCACACCAGTTCTCAAAGAGAATCTTTTCTGATATTTTTAAGCAGCATGATAAATTCTCAGTAAACGGACATTTTTAGTAATTATGGAGCAGACATGGGCTCTTCTTTGCTTGGTCCCTCTACATGCGAGAAGCGGGACACCAGGCCCAGCCCCTCCAGCTAAAGTGGCCTAAGTCTCCACTACAGACAAAGGGGTGAGACCAAGAGACACACGTGCTTAAAAACGAAAACCAGAGAGTGTGTTTCCAGGACACGGCAGGGAGGATCCAGGCTCCAGTGCGGGCAGGCGGGTGGGAGAGAAGCAGGGAGGGAGGAGGTGCAGAGTTCGCATCATCGTTTCTCTGGCCTGCAGGTCACGCTGAAGCTAACAGTGGAGTGGGCCAGGCAGTGGGACGGCCAAAAGCTCGGGGCAACCCCAGCCAGACCTGGCCACACTAAGGGAGCTGACACATTCCAAATGCATATTGGCGCAAGTCCGAGGCAAAGTGGTTTTGCTTTATCGGTTTTCCCTTACCAGGAAAGGAACCAAGTTTGCAAAACTTAGTATGTCACATAGCCTTAAAAGGGCTGGCATAAAAACACATTCTCCTAACACATTGTTAAAAGCAGAACACCCTCCCCATCTTTATTACATTCTAGACAGCAGTGTGGGCTGATTTCATTCCACAAAGAAGAACAGGTTTTGGAAACAACCAAGTCCAAACATTTTACTCAGTTGCATTGGGTTTCACTTAGATAATTCTTGGCATGGTGCATCCTCCCTTCCTTGCTGACCATTTTGTCTAAAGAAAATGAGAAGATAATATATTATACTCCTATAATTCCAGACAGGTCCACCACAAAAATTTAGCATAACAAAACCTCCTTTCATCACAACAGACTGAGGCACATGACTATCATACAAGCTTCTAAATTCTGAGGTCACTGCCCTCCTGTCCTGGTGATTGGCACTTGCTTTCACTTGTTCCCGTTGCTGCAGCTGCCACCAAGTAGAAACAGGGTGTGCAGGTGTGAAAGGCACTAATCCAAAAGGTTTGCTTAATATTCCAAGCCTGTGCCAAGCTCACTGCTGAACTGCATTTAGCATGTTCCTTAAAGTACCCTTACTCTGTAGGAAAGGTAACTTTCCTCCTCATCCTGTAGAAAAGATACAATTTCTGCACTTCGGCAGATGCAGGAGAGAGAGGGAGAAAGAGAGAAAGTCATTGGAGAAGAGAAGAATGGGAAAGATACCAATCTGTGATCTCGGTGGCAAAGATTTCCCATTTTTTATGATTCGGTGGTGGCCATCAATGTCCATCCTAAACCTACCAGGAACTGGATAGCAATCATGTTGTTATAACAAAATAATCCAATTTTCAGGAGTTATATTTTCAGCGGCAGCCCTGAGATACAGCATTAATTCTAGCTGAATCTAAAAGCAACATGGGGAGGGACATCTAGAATATTAGACCTTGGTAATGTGCATATGGCTTGTTAAGAAGTCAAATTTCATCAAGAGGTGAAAGCAAATGCCTTCATCATGCAATCAGCATCTTCTTCAGTTACACAGCTTCCCCCAAAGTTAATACCACTAATGTTGACTTGAGGCATTTTAAATATCAATACACAGTTTGAACACGAATTGTTGGCAATCTACATTTCTAAACAAACAAATAAATTAGCGTTTTTTCTCTAGTCCTCTAGAGTCTATAATTACCTTGATATCTTAAAAGTGGCTTCTTTTTCTAATTCATTCACTCCTTTAAACAGAAAATTGGAATAAAGTTTCAAGCTGTAAAAAAACAACAATATTGTGATGGTTATTATTTGTGTCTATGAGTTTATGCACACATGTGCATTTTACAGTGCATAAGAGATTATATTATAAAAATGGACCAGGTGTGGTGGCTCACACCTGTAATCCCAGCATTTTGGGAGGCTGAGGCAGGAGGATCGCTTGAGCCCAGGAGTTTGAGACCAGCCTGGGCAACAAAATGAGTGAGACTCCATCACTACCAAAAAACAAAAAAAGGTAGCTCGAAAAGGTAGTAAAACTTTAGGGAGTGTGATAATGGATGTCTGTTGCACCACTTCTAAAATGGGACCAGCAAACACGTACTGAACACTGACTATGTACTTAGAGGGTACAAATTAGTTATTACTTTCTTTAAGGAAGAGTTCAAAAACCATTTAATAATATATGCTGTATGATACTTCATTTCCTCTAAAACATTTTGTGAACAGAAACATTGATGAGTAGGAAAAGAGATGTGTTTATTACCTCTGCCTTTCCAGAATATTTTTTCAGCCTTTTTTGCTACATTTCATTTACCAGTTGCAATCACCTCATATACATCTTTAATCTTCCCCTAATCCTAACACTCAAATTTCCACTTCAATGGGGCTTAGTTTGCCAAAATACATTATATCATGGTTTCTTTCCAAGAGATTTTTTTTGTCTTTGAAATTTAGAATATAAACTGGCATGAGAAAAAAGGTCTTTCTTCACATTAGAATGACTATTAATACCAACCCTTTAGCACCCACTGCAAGGGGAAAGGAGACACAGAGGATGTACCTTAGGTGGAGATGGCACATTAATGTATTTAAAACGTGTCAGCTCTTTGTCACTTGGCTAAGCTATAGCAGCCCAGCCTCTTAGAGGTTGTTTCCCAGGGACTAAAAGACTGTAAAGAAAAATGTCAATGTAAAGAAAATTACCTGAAGAGGCAGAACTTTCGAAGAACAACAGGATTGCCAAGTGATGCTTTGGGCTTTGATCTGCAACAAAGTTACCAAGCAACATGGTTCCCTGTTTTGGAGAAAGCCACCAACATCTAACCAGTGAGTTCACTTAGCCCTAATCAAATAGATGAATTTTAAATGCTTCTGCCTCCTGAGGAGGAAGAGATGGGAGAGGGCACACTTCATGGTAGAAATCAGAGAGTACGGTACACAGTGGGCAGCATGGGGGTGTGAAGACTGAGCCGGGGAGAGACGGCAGAGTGCACCAAACACAGCAGATGGCCTGGAGGACAAGGCCCGAGTTCTAATCTCAGTCCAGTCTGATTTCTCAAGGCGATTCACTGGGCCTCATCTATACAACAACAAGACCATATGAAATGGTGCTGAGGTCTCTTATTTCTCTAAAACTGGGTAACTTGAATTAATCTAGATTTTGATCTTGGTAAATCTTTTAATGGACATAAAAATGCCTATATATGATACAATGTTTTCCAAATCAACCATTACACGAATGTTAGAATTTTATAAGCAACCTGGGAAAATCATATCACAAAGTAAAATAAAATCATGGCTTCAGCTCCCGCTTTTCATGACTGTAAATAAAAGCTTAAATTAAGAAAGAGATCAATAAAGGCATTCCTGTGAAGACAAGAGTGCCACTTGGCTGGGATAGCCTTGAAAGACTTTACGAAAGGGGCGGGATGCGAGCTGAGCCCCGGTGCGTGTGCTGGACTTAAGGCGTCTAACAGCAGGGAGGAAACACATGGCCCAAACATCAGAGTAGGAATGAACAAACCCTTGAAGAGCAGGAGAAACTCAGTCCAACACACTCAAACATACTGAGGATCTGTGAGGATTAATGTTCAGGAGGAAAAGATGGAGCTGATTATAAGGAACTCTGAAAACCAGCCATGAGCCAAGAGAAGGTTTGTCCTACTTGATATAGACCTACCAGTGCTGATATGGAACAATCTTCACGTCACAGGCTTGAGGAGAAGCTCACAGTGCAGAACGTTGAAGGCTGTATACCACATACTGCTTCTGACAGCAGCCTAGGCCTGTGTCAGAATATCTTTCAGCAAACTATTCGTTGTGATTGCCTCGGAAGAGGGGTCCTGGGGATCTGGGGTCAGGGGAGGAGATTTATGTTTTCACGTCTGCATTTGTGAACTCTTTGAAGGAAAGTAAGGAGACAGAAAGGGAGAAAAGGAAGAAGGGAGGGAGAGAAGAGAGCTGGGCAAAGGAGACTGGACTTGAAGCAACGGAGTGCTGACTTCCCTCTTCCATCTCATGGGAAATGTTGGAGATTGGTAAACCAACCAGAAGATAACGGGTCCTATTGCTCTAATGTGATGAAAAAGGCAAAAGAAAAAAAAATGAGTAGAAGAACTAAAAAGAGCCAAAGTCTGTTATTTTCACATAGAAGAAATGCCCATGAGCTGACATTATTGGATGCTCATAGAAACTAAAATTTATCAAAAAAGAATTTCTCAAGAAAAGGGAAACCATAATACTGAAGTTATTATCAAAACAAATTATTGTTTTGCTGTCTTTTCAGTTTTACAGGCCACATTATTTAAAATTCAAAAGAAGAATGAAGATTATTAAAATATCATCTATATGGCAAATTTGACTTCTTGGAAGAAAATATATGTGTATCCAAGTTATTGTTGTTCAGGATCTTAAGCTGCCATTATCCTTCTCAGACACAACTCTCCACCCATCTGAACGATCCCAGAAGGACTCATTTAACAGCAAGATGTGGAGCGATTCAACAGACCACCAAGCGCAGGTCTGTCTTGTCCGTTCTGCAGCAAAGGCTGAAATGGCTCAGAGGCTGCGTGGCACTCAGGTTTCAGCCAAGGCTGACTTCACTAGAGCTGCGGCTCTCAGCAAGACTCGGCAACAAGGATCCTACCACGTGACCACGTGGGAACATTCGAGAAGGCAAAACCTAATTTGTCTATAATATTTGGCCCACCGTTTTAATTACAGCATCCAAATAAAATCACTGGGTATCTAACAGGGTGACATTGGCAGTTCAGACAGTAGACACCCCAGGACTTCCAGGCTGTGGCAGGGCTATTACAGAATTCCCCAACCCACACCCGAGCCCTGGACTCCCAGGCTGGGTGCCAGTGATTATCTTCAAAGCTGGAGGCCAGCTGAGAGGAAAGGTGGCCAGTTGGGCTGCTTGATTAAGTGTTAGTTGGAGAATTTTCCACTGAACATACATTTGCAATGCAGTTAAGGAGGGATGGGGAAAAATATCTCTCTTGCAAATATTCTTTGGGGAAAATGGCCTGTTGTAGGAAGAAGCCCACTCTCCACAGGCCCACCCCAATAGACAAAACCTTAGCATCTACAGAGGTACATGAGGAGTGGGCTCTAATCCGTTCCAGATGGTGGCTTTGTTCTCCTGCCCTGGGGAAAGTGCTGTCTGTATAAGACATCTCATCCTGCATCCTGCAATCCATTAGGACTTCAGACGCTCTTGGGGCAACAAAAGCCCAAATAAAGATTTAAGAGAGTTAAACAGATGTCCGTCTCTTTTATTTCTGGTTCTCTGTCCTTATTGTCAGACAGCTGATTTATTGGCCATTTTTCTGTGGTGCTAATTCCCCACTGGTATGGTTTAGAGAGGAATCAACAAACTATAGCCCAAGGGTCTGCCACCTAGTTTTATAAATAAAGTTTTATTGGAACACAGACACTATCCTTCATTTGCATATTGTCCAGGGCTACTTTTGTGCTACAATGGCAGAGTTGAATTATTGTGGCATAGACCATATGGCCTGCCAAGCTTAAGACCTTTACCGTCTGGCACTTTACAAAAGGTCGCCAACCCTGGTTTAGAAGCTAAGAGCAAGACTGGTAGATTCCTACCTTATCAAATCCCACCCCCCACCTTGTCAAAACTGCTACTCACATTTCACAGGATGGGGGAGGCTCTCCCTCTGGGAACAAAAGGAGCCCAAGCTTCAATAGGAAAGGCAGAGAGAAAGGAGCCCCTCTCATCCATTGATGAGGTCAACGGCAAGGGCAAGTGGGCACCTTGGGAAGGTGCCAGAGGGAGAAAAGAATTTTAACTAAAACGCTGGGAGGGGAGGGAGCCTCTGTTCTGGCTGTCACAGGGAACAGGTCTTTCTATTGATCATGAGCTGACCTTTGGTCTTGGCTTGGGCTTGGCCTGGAGCAGTGGATTTGTCTGGCCCAGAGAAGAACTTTCCCCAGAACTAAAGTGCTTGGCCTCCTCAGGGAAGGGACCCAAAGGCCAGGAAGAGGTTCCTCCACCTGCTGTTCCATAATTGGCCGGGCACTGACACTGCATCTCCCAATTTTTCAGTATTTAAGGGAACACCTGCATATATTCCAACTGTGCATGAAGGGCATGCTAAGAGCTGGCTAAGTTTTCTCTGGAGCAAGATACACACCCCCTAATTCATCATTGATCAAACCATCATACCTGATTTTGAGAGGTGGATTTAACTCTCATAAAAGGAGCTCAGTTTTTCCAAAGGCTCTTAAGTGAATTTTCAGACCAGCACTAGGTACCTGGCAGCATCTTTCTCCTGTGCTTAATAAAGGTGAACACTTGATTTCCTAGCAAAATATAACTTTCATTGGAACAAAGAGTAACATGATGAGATTTACAAAGCTGGGTATTTTTGTTGTTAGTAAAGTAGTATATTTAATATTTAAAATTATCACAGTTAATATAATGCTTTTCTTGAACTGAAGCTAACCTCAAACTACTCCACTGGACAGGAACTCTTAGATTATATTGTTAGATGTTAAAAACTCTTTTCAATTATTGCCCTTAAAATCAAAGCTATAAACATACCATATTGCAAAATATATTCTGCTTCTCTCTTATATTTAATTTCATTGGAAACAGAAGGTTGCGTAAGAACTTCTTAGTTATTGATGAGCAGAAAATTGAAACCTTTCCTGAAAGAGAAATTAATCACCTTATCCATGGATCACAGCAGATTACATTCAGTCCAGCAATCATTCGCTCAGCAGACCTCAGGACCTTCCACGTGTTCAGATCTCCACCGAGCTTTGGAATTCTCAGCTGAAGAAACCTGCCTCTGCCCTCCGAGTGCTGAGTCCACTTGAGAACACAGGTGTGGAAACACATGATGACGATATGTGGGACAAGTGCTGTCATATGGGAGGCGTGGAGCTGAGGGAGGGGCTCTGGGGCACCAGGGAAGGTGACAGGGCAGGTGAGGACCTTTGTGTGGGAGGAAACAGGAAAGGCATTCGTGAATGAAGGAACAGCTCATGCCAAGCTGCAGAGATGACAGTGAGTGTCTTAGAGTAGACTGTCCTAGAATTTGCAAGTGTTTGCGTATCCTCTGCAGGCCAGGGGAGTTCTGTAACATTTTAACTAGGATGACGAACTTAAAATATTGGTGTGTTAGGCAGGTTACTCCAAAAACAGTGTGGAGAACGGTTGAGGAAAAATCAAGAAAAGGGAAATTATATGAGAGCCTGGACCAAGGAGTGGCGGTAGAAATGGGAAAGAAAAAATAGACCCAAAAAATATTTAGGGGAACCTCATTCAATTTCCCCAAGGTCATATCCCACTAAGTGGTGGGAGCAGGTTTCCGGACCGCACATCCTGTACGCACTCCACTAAACACACTGACATTCAAAACAGATTTTATAAAATCCAAACGTAGAAAATTCAGAAATGTAATGTCCAAAAGCCAGTCGAATATTTAGATGCGATTTGGTTTTATTCTCCAATTAACAGTTCCTGAATCATAGTCTTAAACTTTGTAAGCATCAATATAAAATGTCAAATAAAAACAGAGTAGGCCACTGTTACGAACTAATTATTTATGCTTTAGAACATACCACATGAAAGAATATGGAAAAGCCCAGAGTTTTTTTAAACTGTTTAAACTACGTAAAGTGCCCATTTAAAACTCATTAAATATTTTCTGAGTTGCAGTAGTTTTGGAGATATTCTGTGTCAATTTAAATAAATTTTTGTCTATCTTTAGTCTCTGATGGCTGATGTGCACCCTCTAGTGGCATTGTATGATGGCCACGTCAGTCGTTAACATGGGGGAGTGGGGAGGGTACATATCCCACTAAGAATGCATAAGCTGTGGATCCCTCTCCCCCGAAACAACACTACTGAAACACACACACACACTATATTGCTGAAAATTTGTAAATAAGGAGATTGATGAGGGCACAACTCCACAGCCAAGACCTTGAGAAAAAACCACATGACACAGACCCTTCCCTATTCCCCATGGGGCAGGACAGGTAATCCGCCCATTGGCCGACAGAATATCTTTAAATGACACTTAATTTGCAGATGCATAAAAGTGTCACTGTGGAAATAAAACCAAATTTCAAAGGGGCTCAAATCACTTCAAATCTTGGAAGCAATACAGCATGTTTTCAGGAATAAAAAATGTCTTTCATTTGGGCAAATACCTTATTTCCCTGCAACCAGTTCTGAAACTACTTTACCATAAAATAGCCCCAGAAATGTTTTCTTTTTCTTTTTCTAACGGTAAATTTAATTTTCAATGTGAGAATGATTTTAGACCTCCCGTTCATATTCCTGTATTCACTGTTTGCTGTGATTTATTTATTTAAAGTTCAAACCTGTTTAAAGTCTTATGTGTATTTAATTTTTATTTAATATATATTAATACAACTATTAAAAACACCTGGAAGCAATTAATTTTTTCTCTTTGAAAACAATGATTGTGGGGGAGGGGGGGTAAGGGCAACATACGTAACCTAAACATCTGTACCCCCATAATATGCTGAAATAAAAAAAAAAAACGATTGTTTTCAACCATTCTGAAGTATTTTTTAAACTTTATGCAGTATGCACCCTAAGATTCCACAGGAAAAGAGAAAAAGGAAGATAAAATAAGAGAAAAGATTTAAATCAAACTGTACAATTTCCAGGAAATAGAAAGATCGTACGTTAGAAAGAAGAGGAGCTGACATTATTTTCTAACATTTATCTACATAGCTTTTCCAACAGAACTTAAGGTCAAAAACCATGTCCTAAGTCAGGCACGGTAGCCTGCACCTGTAGTCCCAGCTACTTGAGAGACTGAGGAGGGAGGATTACTTGAGCCCAGGAGTTCGAGGCCAGCCTGTGTGACACAGCAAGACCCCGTCTGGGAAAAAAAAACAAAAAACATTTCCTCCTTACCTTTTCAGAACTGGCGTTAATATGTGCAACAGTGTGTGACCAAGACAAAACACAACTGTACATTTATGACAGCTTCTTCGCTTGTGATTAGTTCTAACTTCCCCCGCCTGACTGGCACCACGCCTGCATGAGGCTGGTGGGGGAGAGTTTATCGGGGTGAGTTTACGGGCCAGTCTGTTAGCAGCAGTGTGATGTGGTCTTATTGAAAACTTCAGGAAGAAGCCGCAGCGGTCTGTGAAAACTGTGGGACCGGACAGACTCTGAGTTGGAGAAATGTCACTTTCTATGAACTCTCAAGTTCAGAGCCCTGTCATTAAATTATGCATGTCGTACAATAACCCTCAATTTACAGCTTTTCTAACTCTCCTGATTTGGGGCATATGCCCAAATCTCTGTCACTATTTTTAACATTTGCTTTGCTGGGACTTTCTCCAAATATCATCTCTGGCAAGGGAGCAAATAAACATGTTTTTCCAACATAAGACCTTTCTTTTCTGTTCCTACTTATACTTGCCACAAATATTTGGCTGAGCCATCTGGTTGACCGAAAGCCTCTTATTGTTTCAGTCCTTGCTGCTGGAAATATTTCTAGAATTACTCTGTTTTCCTAACTCAGGAAGTAGAGCACAAACAGTTTCTAACTTAATACAAATAAGCTTGTTCCAAAAATTCATTTTAAGGGATTCTTTAGAACTTCAACCACATTATCCCACAGAAACAATTAAAAATTATTGCTTTTTCAAGCTAGTCTATAAGAGATCGTTTTACTCATAATATGTCTGAATAAAGTGCCATATCATGGAACCTGTCCATGCCAGGCCCTCCTCAAAAAAAGGACTTTGTATAATATTTACCATACACTTAATTTAGACATTCTAAAAGGGATAAACCGAGCTCAGACGTGAAAGAGACGTGAAAGAGGAATTTCACGGCAGTCAACCAACACAGACTACTCCCTGAGTCCTGATTTTCTGTTGTTCTGACCTTGGACTCATTCGCAAATTGCCATTCAATAAATACTTAGCACTTACTATGTGCATCATGCTGTTGCTGCCCTTTTCTCTGGTTGCTGTTGCTGGTTACAAGCCTGCCTTAGAGCTGTGATCTCAGACCTCCCAGTCCATGGCCTGTGCTTAGTTCCAGCTGACTGCTCATGCTTCTCTCCAGGTATCATCACACTGACCCAGTCTAGGGGCAGGCAGTAAATTCTACTGGACACCAACGAGCTTTCCCTTAAGAGCTGAGGTGCACTTTCTCCTCCTGCCAGGATGTTGGCTGTTGGTGGGTCCCAGCTAAGTCCCTCCCCAGGAGTTGCCCTTGGCTGCAGGGAGCATCCTTGCCCACAGGCACGTCCCCTTGCTGAGTGGAGAGGGCGTGTCAACACAAGATGCTGGGAGGCGGCAGAGCCACGACTCACACCAGTGTCAGGATGAGCGGTTTCCTGGCAGAGGGGCCTCCGCCTGCTCACAGCAGCACCACCGCTCTCCACTGCGGGCTCTCAGTGCTTGGTTCGTCTGGGGCAACAGGCAGAGTTTGGCAACAACACCGTGTGCCCTGGGCATTTCCCCGCAGAACAGCGATGGTCGGGACTTGCACCAGGCCT
Organism: Indri indri; assembly: GCA_004363605.1. NCBI lineage: Eukaryota > Metazoa > Chordata > Mammalia > Primates > Indriidae > Indri > Indri indri. The sequence goes on from RJWJ010001475.1 coordinate 117,153, forward strand.
CTCTGCTGGAGGCGGCTCCACTTCCTGGCCTTACAAACTGCCCCTGTTGCTTTTATCTCCTTCTCCGTGATAAGATGCTGACATCATCCTTAAATAGGATTGGGGTTAGGGTGTGCAATTAAAGAAAAAGAAAGTTATTCCTAAGGTAGTACTTAGGAGTAAGTACTGATTATATGACCAATAAGCCCAATGGCAGAGAGTAACGGCAAGAGAAATACCCAGGACTTGTGTCGGCATCAAGCTCTGCCAAAGAAATTCAATCCATTTGGTCAGAGTGGAGGTGCTAAGGGGGTCAAGGTGGGCCCGTGAGAAATGAGGGAAAACATGAACACGCAACATTTGGAAGGAGAAAGGGCAAATGGCTGCATGTGCAGAGGAGACTTTTTAGAAGCGCGTACAGTTGAAGCTAATAGCTCTGCTGGTGTTAAGGATTTTTCTAGTCTGACTTTAATAAATACTACTTTAGCTAAAGTATAAATATTCTCTGAAAGACATAATTTGACTTATTTGGGGTTTGTTTTGTTTTCTTTTCTAAGGTCGAAAGGGTGAACGAATTGGTTATTCAAGAGCCAAAACTGGAAAAGGGACCCAGCAGCTTTCCTCCCTCTCGGGGCCGTCTGCGAGGGCAGAGGGCAATGTTTTCATGAAGCCACCACGGCTTCCTTGAACAGCACGATGTCAGAGCCAACAGTTACCTTAGAAGGCATCTCTGCCAAAAGCCTTATTTTCCAAATGAGCAGAGGTGGATACACCTTTCCAAATTCACTTAGCTAATTAGAAAAGAGCCTCTCAGACCAAATAAATTCAAGGCATTGGCTTAAATAAGCCTTTCTCCGGAGTGCTTCCCTCAGCACTGCTATGACAATGAACCCACTGTTCCTTAAATAAGTTGTTAACATGATTGCTGTTGAGGGTGGACATTCATCCAAGAAACAACTGCTGATTAGCCCCCTGGAGGTCGGACCAACCCAGTAAAGAATCTCACACATCCAGCTTCAACGAACCCATCGAACCCATCGCATTAGAACTTGGAAGCTGATGTAAACATCTGACTCTGCCACAACCTGCCTGTGGCAGGTTTTAGTATGACTATCATTGACTGTGTTCGTTGGAATTATATGCACACTATATCAAGCGTTGTTTGCTAATATATTGAGGAAATTGGAGAGCCAGTTAAATAATCATTCATTGTAATTAAATTTTTATTTGCATTGCCCCCACAGCTCACCTAAAAATCACAGACTCTAGGCTCTCAGCATTGGATGGAACCTGAGCGGCCATTGTGGTCCAACTATCTCACTCAATGGTTCTCTGGGGTTTTGTCTTTTTATTACATTTTCAAATACCAGAATTTTTGGTGGCACATTCAAAAGGCTCAAACAACTCAAGACAACCCAAGAAAATCAGCAACAATTTTGATGCTGTCATCCCAACAGCATAACAATGTCCAGAGGAACAAGCCATCAACTCCCTCTCGCTAGGTCATCCTTCAGTAGGGTGCCACTGTTCGACTGAAATGCATTTCTGCTTCACCCCAGCCTGTTCCCACTAACACACAAGCTCTCCTTGACGTGAGCTGAAAATGCCACTCTCAGTAAGACTTCCTCACTCTGCGTCTTTCCCCACAGCCGTCTCAGCTCAAATTCCTCGATAGACACTATATAAGAGTATCTCTCTAACTGGAGCAACAGAAATTCATTCACTCATGACCCAAATTAGGCAATAATCTTGTGAGAGATCTGGGATACACCAGAGTGTCATGGTACTGTGACTGAGAAACACTGTCCCACTCTAATAAGAAGGTAGGCTGAGGACAGAGGACCCCGAAAGTGTTATTAAGAAATCTGAATTCTAGAATGGGTTCTTCCATTAGTTAGCTATGTGACTGTGGGAAAACACCTTTAATTTTCACACTGTCATGAGGCATTTGGAAAACATACTTAGGAGTCTTCTATTTTAAAGTTTCATGGCTCTAAACAAGACCACAGAGTTTCCCCAAATGATGTTACCCTCAAAATCCATAGACAGATAGTTCCAGAAAGGAGAGCAATTTACCCAAATAAACTGGATCACTTTCTTTCCCCTGCTAGCTACCAAACAACCCATTCTATCCTCAAAATGTGTTTAAACCACTAGCATAGAAAAGGCTATACTAACTGGCTGCAGAATTGAAGATAATTAGCGAACAGCCATAATGTCAATTTCTTGACAATCGGGAGGGTTGGTAAAAGGCCAAATAACACATCTTTTGATATAAATGCATCTTCACACAATAACGATTAGGGTGCACACTAAACGTCCCTTTCCTGTGCACTTCATCGTCATATCAGCATAAAGTAACACTTTCAGCATGGAGAAATGTATCATTAAGTGCATATCCATAATGCCATAAAATATTTCAAGCACCATACCAACTGATACAGCGAATTTTAAAATGGAGTAAAAAATAATAATTTTAATCACATTTAAGGATTGTAGAGCCACCATAAAAGGAAGTAATAATAGTTTTAAAAACTCAAATTATCATCCATAACCAAAAGTATTCACTGAAAGTGAATTAGCATTTTTTATGATGGACTCATTTATTCCATTCTGAGTTATGAATTGTATGCATTTGCAGTTTATTAATTTTCTAGATCCCTTAAAAATAACTGTATTTCTTGTCATTCAATATTGATATTCATATTTGGGCAAATGACTCAGTCACCATAAAATAGTGTGGGGCCCAAAGCCATACATATGAATCGTGGAATGACCTCAGAGACTCTGAAAGAGTCCCCAGAATGGCAAGCATACTCTGCACAAAACAGGATACCTGATCCAACATGAAACCACCCAGGGAAGTTTCACTCAGGGTTTGAATCTCTGGGCTACTGGAAGCTCCCTGAGATACCCGAGTTAAACCCTACCTGGCTGCAGAATCGGCCTGTCTTTCCAAGGATCTGCTCCCTCCCAGCATGGGCAAGCCCCCCACTCCAGGTATCAGGGGTTATCTAAGGGTCTGTTCTGAGTGTGAAATTCTATAGGGATTCCCGTTTTAAGGCTTCAGAGTTCCCAGAATTTTGAATTTCACGTGGACATACCCTCCCACTTGCTTTAGTTAGACCTCTACCAGACCATAGGTTCTGATTTCTGTAGAAGACTGAATAATGGCCCCCAAAGATATCCATGCCCCGATCCCCAGAACCTGTGAAAATTGCCTGAAGTGGCAAAAAAGGACTTTGTAGATGTGATTAAATTAAGGATCTTGAGTTGGGGAGATGATTATGGATAATCTGGGTGGGCTCTAAATACAATCACCAATGTCCTTTTGTAATAATAGGCAGAGGCAGATTCGATACAGACAGAAGAGGAGAAAGCCATGGAGGATGGAGGCAGGGACTGCAGTGATGCTGCCACAAGCCAAGGAATGGTGGCAGCCACTGGAAGCTGAAAAAGACAAGGAATGGACTCTCCCATGAAGCCCCCAGAGGCAGCAAGCTCTGCTGATACCTTGATTTTGGCCCAGTGCCACTGATTTTGGACTTGTGGACTCCAGAAATGTTAAAACTGTTGTTTTCAGCCAAGTTTGTGGTAGTTTCTTAAAGCAGCCACAGGAAACTAATACAATTTTCAATTGGACTTTCCACTATTTTACACTGAGCATGACCTCAGAAGCAAACTTTGATATGGTACTAAGCACCCCTCGATCTTCCACAGATTATAACTATGCTTATGGCATTAAACCCCCTAAAGACCCTGCGCAGACAGTACCTCCACTCATGCTGTGAAATGCCTGTAAGAGACCCTCTGCAGGCAATCACTAGGCTCCTTGTGCCAAGAACTGCTCTCATAGCATTGGGAGAAACATCATTTTTGTTGATGTTAACAAATGATTCAGCTCATTAAACATAGGAAATTACATTTTTAGGTTCAAGTCTTAGCAATTAGTGATCCTTTATAAGTAAATAAAATTAACATTTTCCACACTAACCAGCCAAAACTACTGAAATTAAATTCTGTTTTCAATCCACTGAACAGTTATAGTTATACTATTTATTATTTGTTAGTTCAGACCAAATCCCAATTACACATCTTAGAGGAAAGTTTTCAGATAAACATGTTATCTAAAATATGGTCAATTTCAAAGGATTTAGTGAAAACTAAACAACTTTCTAGAAGCGGCTCTTTTCCCTATTAACATTTCAAACCTATACAGACTTGGAGACATATGTAATTTCTAGCACATGTAGTTTTAAACAAACACTTCTCTGCAGGATTATAATAAGTGCTGTGGTGCTGAATGGGGACCACTGTATAGTGTGTTTCATTCACATAAAATTCTCATTTGAAACAGCTGGGCCCGTCCCCGCCCCTGTCCCTGACCCATGCTGGTACCTTGTGGCCACACAGCCGCAGTGTCTGCAGCCCGGGGGTGCTGAGTAGCTGGATTATCAGCCTAATCTCACAATGAAGCCCCCCGCACCGACTGCCCTGCGATGGCGCGCTTCCCGCCTAAGCTTCCCACTCACCCGGACACAGCTGATGAAATCTGAGTGTGCAGCTTGCAGATGCCAACATTTGCAGAGAACTAACGTTGTTTACAGTGGTGGGATCGGCAAACTCTGAAGCAGTATTGCACAATAAGAAAGGCATCCTCCCGCCGCATCAGCACATGCAATAAAAATGAGTCCATTCGGGTGTGAGTGAGGAGTAACTGCTGGGCTGGCTGCGTGAAACCCCTTAGGAATGAGGTCGCTGGGGAGGGTACCCAGCTCGCACGGGGCGTTGAATAAGCCAGGAACACTCCTCTGGCAGATTCCAGCAGCACCATCCCCAAAGTCCCACCCTGATAGCCCATGTCTGTGACTGTGAGGGACAAGTGGAACTCTGGGAACAAGAACAGCACTGGATCAACACTTACTCAGCACCAGCCGGGAGGAAAGTTTAAGATTTGAGATGACCAAGGGTAATGTGAGCTGTATCAGAGTAACCATTCGAGTCCAAAAATGTGGGTCTAGTCTCAGAGACTAACTTGCCAAGTTACCTTCCGACTTTTGCTGCCTCGGTTCTTAGGCTGTCAAATGCAAATACTGGTTAAATTGTGAATAGTCTACGTGCAGCTGGTGTGAAACTGACAGAAGCAGGATTTCCTAAAGTGGATTCCAGAGACTTCAAGAAGGACAGCAGAGTTGGATCATTTGGAGACATGTCACATATTGAGCCCCAGCACTGACAGAGTAACAATGCACATTAGCACACTGAAGAGTCCGGTAAGTCCTGGAGGTGGGTATCACCATTTGATTACCCAAACCCCTTCTTTCCCCCTTCTGTCCCACAGGGGATGCCGTGTGGTCAGATGAGATTTACATTGCCAGCCTCTTTTGCAGCTAGGAATGGGAATTTGACATAGCTCTGGCCAAGGAGATGTAAAGAGGCATCATTCATGGGACTGACTCAGACAATTAATAGGATTTCTGCCCTTTGACCTTCTCCTTCTTCCTTGCTGGGATGGAAATATGACAGCTGTAGCTTCAGCAGCCATCTTGAGAACATGAGGACAAGGATCCGCAGAAGGAAAGCTGTGAGAACTTGGATCGGCATAGCCTGGCCATATGCAGATGGGTACTCATGAGAAGAAACAAATGCCTAGTTTGCTTTAACCCTGCTCCTGGGTTTCTGTTACTGGCAGCCAAATGCAACTCCTAACTGACTCTTCCTTTTGAAGCCAGCACACACAAAACGTTGGGATGTGCTGTGGGGAACAGTTCATGTGCACACCACTGATCCTTAAACATCTTCACAGGACTCTTGTTTGCCCAGAAGGCCGCACTTTTGATACTGTTTGAAAAATCAGTCTGTCTCATAACTACAGGGGAGTCGTAAGAGAATAGAGACCCAGTATCAGCCACAGCATACATACTCCCTTCTAGAATACCACCACCATTTATTTTCTTATGAAGTATGGCAAAGCTAGCCGAAATCTCTCCAAACCTACACAGATCAAGGGGAACAGAATCATCTTATCAAAATTAATTGCTAAATATGTAATGCAAAGGGAATTCAGCATCAAAGATTATAGCACTGTATACAACTTTATGACACCAATAACGGCAATTCTTTGTTCGAAGAGATATAAAAATAGGATAGAGAGGACAAAGTCGAGTTGTTGGCACTGGAAATCTTCAAAGTAGGAGCACCTGTACTTGTGTGATTTTGCCTTAGGATACAATTAGTTCAACAAAAGAAAAGCTAAAATCTTGAATTCGAAATCTCCCTTGGGAAAATTCAGCCAGTCATTCAAATCAAATTATTACCAGATCCTAACCAAAATGAGCAATAAGTCCTCCTGAAAAAGCAATGCTGGTCTGGGAGTTCATGAAACATGGTAAAAGCTTTTAATGGTTCAGATTTGGGGAGACCGTGTGGTCATGTAGATAGATGTATGGTATTGTGTTCCTCCATGTCTCACGAGCCTTGTTTGCTGCACGTGCTACCTCCTGTGTGGATGTGGTTTGACAGGCCACATCCCTGGGCCTGGGCAGGGACTCACTTGAAGTTGGAGATTGTTCCGAGTGTCACTCACCCAGAGCAGACTCTCAGACAACAAACAGAATAGGTCCTACATTCACGTTTCTGAGCTGGGACCTGGAGGAGTCCAAATGTACAGGCATGTGCTCATGGGGTGGAGGGCTGAGGGGCCCCTGCCATTGTCAGCAGAGTGCATGGCAGGCTCTGGTCACACGGCTGGCCATGGTGGTGCAGCTAGCCTACTGCGGCCTACAAGCTCCAGTCAGTGGGAAGAGGAGAAATGTGACTCGTGCCTGGCCCATAAAGCTCACCCACCTGGAGTCCTGCCCTCGCCCTCATTTGCTAATGGGGACTGTGAGTACTAAAGGAGAGTGGGCCTCTAAGAAAAAGGGGCCTGAGTCCTTGACTAGTACAGGGAAGGTTGCCTGATTATTAGTCGACCAACCAAAAACACAGCACATTGTATTGGAGTGAGGAAAAAGCAGCTGGAATAAAATTTCTCATTCGTTCAAAATTCTCTGGGACACCTGCTCTTGCTCCAATCTAGGATGCTGCAGCTTTGTACCTCTGCCACCTTGGCAAAGGCCTCCTCAGTCACAGCAGCCAGAGAAGAGAGCAGGTGGAGAAGGAGTCCCGGTGTGGGTCGCATCCCTCCCGACACTGACCCGGAGTTGGCGGCATGGCCCCCGCTGACTGCAAGGGGCTGGGGATAAAGAAAGCCCGTGGGATATCTGGAGAGCGGTGCTGCCTCCACCAGATTCGCAGGGAGTGGGAGGAGAAGGTGGACTGAGCAGCGCCCCGAGGCGGGCAGGAACACGGCAGGCTGGAGGGAACAGAGAGGCTGGGCCCTGCGAGCAAGGGCGGGTGTAGGAGATGGATCACCTGGGGTGGCTGGGGTCTGAGCAGAGCCAAGCCATGGGTAGGACTTTCCTATCCTAAAGGGCTAAAACCCAGGTTGGTGCTGGGGACACGACACAAATTAGCACCGTTAAAGAACCTTCTCCAGCCTGACAGTTTGGAGGATGGCATTTGGGGTGACTGGACGAGGGTGAGGGTTGTCGGGATAGAGAGAACTTGGTGGCTGATGTGGGGAGGAGGGGACCCCGGCGCCAAGGTGGAGGGTCGGGGGCGTGGATGGTGTGGTTAGCGTGACAGTGGCACTGTTCGGTGATATGGGGACTCCCTGGGGAGGACCAGGCTGGGGCACAGTGCCCAAGAGCAAAAGGAGCTCTGTGTCATAAAGTCACCTCTGGTGCTAGAGAACCGCTTACTCAAATAACAGGCTAAGTTCTGGTGAAAGTAAACGTTGCGCAGAAAAGTGACCGCAGAAGAGCAGTTTCTCCAATTTCTGTCACGTTCAGGGCATCGGACAGGATTCCATCGGATGCTGTGTGTGTTGTAAGTAGTGAGGGCCGGGCCGCTTTCCTTCTCCCTGCCACCAAGCAGCAGTGGCCCCTCGCTGACCACACCACTTCCCACCCAAACCGAAACCAAGCCAGATTCCCAATCCCTGGCCAAAGCAAGGCAACACACCTCACTCCTCGAGGGCATCAAACCGCGGCCCTTAAACCTAAGTGCACACTTCGGGAGCTTGAAAAATCACTGTGAGACACAGGACTGCGTCTCAGCCTCCAGAATGCTGATTTACTTGGTCCAGTGTATGGCCGGGGCTTCGTGACTGTTAAAGCTTCCCTAGTTACGATTTCAACGTGCAGCCGAGGGAGAGTGCCGGGGCAAGGAAAGGAGTAGAGAACATAGTCCACACCTCTCTTCTGCCACTCAACAAAGATTTTTGTTTAAAGTCAATTACTCAATGATTTGGAGTCCAACAGCGTGGCCTTGTGCTTGTCACAGACCTGGCACACAGTAGGTCCCTAAGCCGTAATTTGGGATCCAATAGCACCACTATGCCCTTTCATAGAATTAACTGTCTGCCAAAATGAGCATGTCTCTTCTTCCTCTTTCAATCCAGGCACATTCTGAGGCCGTGTGTTGAAATCTGCATTGCTAATGTTTGTTGCACACTCACATTCCACTGAACCAGAACACTTCACATATTGGCCAGCAAATGTGGCCTGCCCTCCTAACTAATTTGTCCAGAGTAAATCAGCAATTCTATGTTTTTATCTTCTCTAAGTGCTTATTAGAACTAATAATACAATTTAGACTCAAACACTGAGATTAATGGAGTTTCAGGAAGACACCGGCATAGAGGGAGGTTAGCAGCAGCCAGCGCCTTGCTGATTGAGGCACATGGCTGTCCCCGAGTCCCCAGGGGCTGATCAGCTCTGGTCTGCAGTCAGGCCGCAGTGTCCCTGGCCTGTGAAATAATCATGGCCACACAACTGCGCTGGGAAAGCAGGGTGATCACCCAGCAGGGTGTGGAGGGGAAGAAGATGGCACAGTTATTAGAGCTATTAAATTGCTGTTTTATAATCTAGAGGAAATGCTTTATAATTACCAGTAGGTCATCTGCATGTTACTTGCCTGAACAGAGCCGGCAGACACCCAGCTGCACCGTCGGGCTGGTCCAAAGGGCTCATGAGCACAGAGAGGCCACGATAAAAAGACGCCCCCATAGCCACATCCAGCCCTGCTCCACGGCCTGTGCCGAGACTAGTACCCTGCAGGGTCAGCCCCTCGAACGCTGTGTCCCTGGAGTCAGCAGGCGGTGTTAATAGGCACTCGACACGGTGCTGAATGAAGGATGCGCCTTGAAATCAGACCCAGCGCCCTCTCTTTCCTCAAACTGCTGTTTGGATTCCAGAGTGTGTGGAATCCAAACTAGAGAAGGATTTGCTTTGTTCATGATGAATCATTAAGTCATTGTTTCCCCTTACTTTGGTTGACAAGAATGGTAACAATATTAACGCTCCATTTAGTGACTGTTTCTCATGTACCAGGGATCGCACTGTTATTGCCCAGCGTTATCTCATGGACTCCGCACACAAGCCTATGAGGCTTACATGTTATCATTACTAGTCCCATTTTTTACACGAAGGAACTGAGGCTTACATGCTGATGGGGGGGAATTGGCTGCCCATATTGAACGAGCAGTGTCTTCAAAATATTTCTGCCACATTTTTTAAAAAACAAGAGGATTCACATAAAAATCCAATTTCTGATTTATTTATTTGTGTTTCAAGAATTGGATGGTGTGGCAACAAAGAGCCTACACCGCCATGTGGCAAGAGCTGGTATGGCCCGAAATGCAGTCTGGTTCGCCACACCCTGCCTGGCCCTCCATTCATCCATGCCACCTGCCTGGCCCCTAACTCCTCATGTTTCTGGGCCCTGGGGGGAGATCCTGCAGTCAGGTGTTCAGTGCCAGGACTGGGCTGTGGGCCCAGGTCTGTGTGGCTTCAGAGCCTGTGTTCTCGCTCCCCAGGGTGTTCCAGGGAACGAGGCAGCACACCTGAGCCTAGGGGTGTCACACGGGACACCCAACTATGCCCTTCTCTTGTCATGACAGGTCGGTCAATTCTCACCACTCCCCATAACCCGACAAGAGGATCCATCCCACCCAGCGTCTCCCTGATTCTCCCTCTCTGGTCCAAGTTCTCCCCGCGCTCCCCTGGGGTCCAGAGCACACGTGGTGTTGACTCGGGTGCATTCATGGAGCCTGACTCAGTGGGACTCGAGTAGGGACTGTCCAGGTGACACTGTTCACTGGGCACAGCCTACGGCACAGCAGAGATACCTCAGGCAGAGGTGACAGGCAGGAAAGAAAACCAGGATGTGAGTCCATTAAGAGACTAACAGAAAACAAGCAAATAAAATCCACCGGCAGAGCTAAAAAGGCTAACCACATCCTAAACTTTGCTAAGACACCTAGAAGTGTGAGTTACCAGTTCAAACTTGCTGGAGGGACAGTGACAGGGCAGGTGGGAGCCAGGTGTGAAGGATCTAGCTCATTTCACGGTTCCCAAGAACTATGGCTTTAAGCGTGTAGATGGATGCCTGGATTTCAAAACAATCATTTTGTAAAAACACTTGGAGAACAGCTCTATTGCCTGATTACTGGGTGGCCCACAATGACAGCTAATATTTGTGAGAAGTACCGGAAAAGAAACAACAACACAAGTATTACTTCATGACTCAGAGTTTGAAGCAGCAACACAAGGCAGCTCATGGAGGACAGGACCTCACTGAGGGGCACAAAAACAGACCAGGCCCCACCCACACGGTGAGATGCACAGGGTTCCAAAGGCTGTGTGCCCACAACATCCCACTATCCAGCCACCGAGTGGATGGAGTGCGCTCACCTTGACCTGAGCTCGAAGACAGGCTCTGACACATCCCAGAATTATGGAAAGATACCAAAGTGGCCAGCGAATGTGTTAGCAAGCACCCACATGTATGGTTCTTGTATTCTGCCTCTGGCTGCTCTCAGAGTTATCAGAGGTTGTGGGGAAACAATGCCCAGGACACGTGCTGGCCAGTGGTGGGCGGCCTGCGGGGCTCTGGACAGCAAAGGGAGAGAGGAACAAGGGCCAGCACAGGCAGGTTTCTCCATGGCTTGCAAGAGGTGCCCATGATGTACGAGCCAGACAGCTGTCCAGGCCCCACCCACGGAATGGGGGATGCAGGAAGGGCCTGTTCCTGGCTCTGTAGCTCTGGCTTACTCCCCAGCCCCAGCGAAACCCCAGACTCTACCCCGAGAGACGAGGACTACCTCAGGTGAAATTAGGGCAGAGTTGGGGGAAATCACGGGGGTTATTCACCAACACACATTTATCTGAGAATTGTCTTTTTCGATCAAACTTTGGGAATAAGGTTGATTAGAGCACCCTGTTCACGTGGGAGGCGTCTTTCATGGCGCAGAATAACCTGCCTCTTCTTTGGTAAGTCAGCTACAAGTAGTTATTTGGCATTTATCTTTAAGCTATTTCACATGATGAAAAGCCGGCATCAATACTGTTTGCTTACTGGTGTCAAAAGGAAACACCTGGCTGGGCGCCATGGCTCATGCCTGTAATCCTAGCACTCTGGGAGGCCGAGGCAGGAGGATTACTTGAGGTCAGGAGTTCAAGAACAGCCGGAGCAACAGGGAGACCCCCCCCACCATCTCTACTAAAAATAGAAAAATTAGCCGGCATGGTGGCAAGCACCTGTTGTCCCAGCTACTTGGGAGGCTGAGGCAGGAGAATCGCTTGAGCTCAGGAGTTTGAGCTGAGGATGTTGACCTGCCCTTCCAGCTGGGCTGCGAGTCGGGACGTCCCCATGATGACCCGGCGGGTGGGTTTTCCTTCTCTTCTTCGGCAGTGTTGGGGTGGAATTGGTCCACTTGACTGTGCAGCATCCTCCTGGATCCTTTCGCCTGGCTGTCCCCGGGCCTCCACACCCTGATCCCATGTTGTATCACCGGCCCTCTCCCCCCAGAGACGCTGCCAGCTCTTTGCTCTTGGACCAGCCTTGTGGCAGACATGTGACCTGACTCCCCACATGGGCCCAGATCTCTGTGGACATTCCAGCCTTTTTTCAGTTGCCTGTTTTCGGGTTGTATCATCTCCCACTTGTATTTTGATGGCTTTAGTTTCTTCTTCCAGCATCTGGGCCTTCCATGCACGATCAGAAATCAGAAACCAGCTGCTCCTCACCTGCACATTAAGGGCTGTTCTTGCCCCATGTTTCGCTAGAATGCATGCGGTGTTATGAATCACAGGGCTGGACTTGTCCAGGTCATCGGCCACTTCTGGGTTCTCTTTTTCTTCCATCACAGGATGAAATTATCAAGACTGCTATGTCCTGCATTACTGTGCTGAACCACTATTGGAAGTCTCCCTGTCTCCCTGTAGAAAAAGCCATTCTTTACTGCCTGAAGATTTTCACCTAAAAAGCAAGAGAACCACAAACATCTGAGCTCCCAAGCACCCTCCACCATCTCCCGCTGGCACACAGGGCAACGACACGCAGTGCCATGTAGTCGCTGCCGCTGCATCTCCAGCTCCACAGGCAGGAGGATACTGCCCGTGAAAAACACCACCCACAGCAAGCTGTAGGCTAGAACTGACATCATTCAAAAAGGAGAGCTCATACGATTTAACGCTTAAGACAACTGGAAACGAACTGAACCATTGAGAACACTGCTAAGAAAGTTAGAAAGTGAAAAACACACAAAAAGCAGAGCAATGGAGATAGTAAATGTTGGAACAAAATGTTTCAGATCTCTGACAAGTTGGAATGCTTCATACAAAACCCTGAGAGTTAATTACGATGTGGCTATTTTTCTTTTCTCTTCTTTCTATTTTTATTTTTTCTTTTGAGACAGGGTCTCACTCTGTCACTCACGCTAGAGTGCAGTAGCGTCATCGTAGCTCACAGCAACTTCATATTCCTGGGCTCAAGCGATCCTCCTGACTCGGCCTCCTGAGTAGCTGGGACTACAAGCACGCACCACCGTGCCCAGCTAATTTTTCTATTTTTTGTAGAGACAGGGACTTGCTCTTGCGCAGGCTGGTCTTGAACTACTGGCCTCAAGTCGTTCTCCTGCCTTACCTCCCAAAGTACTAGGATTACAGGCATGAGTCACCATGCCCTGGCCTCTTTTGTTTATCTTAAACAATGAGTGCAGAAATACAAAATTGCAAATTAGAAGGAGTAAAAAAATCCAAAGACACAGAAAAAATAATTCTTTAGAGCTCATTGCAGGGTTGGGGAGAGAGTGGAGCTGGTGGTGCCCTTTCTGGACCCCTGATCATCCTTCCATGGCCCCCAGACCCCCACCCCACACCAAGGGAACAGCACAGCCCCTCCTGGCCTAGCTGGCTAGCCCATCTTCCTGGGGGCAGGAAACAGAAACCCGCCATCCAGCGTCATCTTGCCCTGCCGAGAGCTCTCTTCTGTATCCTCCCACCTTCAGCCACTGCCAGTCAGCACTGGGGACATCCACCTGCAGCCCCCAGGACCAGGCTTCCAG